>JAKSZP010015851.1:0-211433 GCA_022478985.1 Massospora cicadina | reverse complement strand
AAAAAATATAAAAACTTTAATAAAGTATTATTTTATACTTTTATAAAAAAGTAAATTTCTCACTCTGAGAAATTATTTGTGGCCTCCACCAGCAGATCCCACATGAATCAACGACAAAGCCCAATGGGCTCAATGCCATTGGCGAGTTTTGCTTAAGATGCGACACTTGATTCCACATCTACCAAATGTTTGAGCCCATTGGCTTTGTTACTGATGGTTTTAGGCATTTGGACTTTGATTTTAATGGATTGGCGCCGTTGTCTTAATAAGACCATTTTGCCTTGTGGGTAGCGACTTCCAAGTATTCTGTCACAAATTTTCTCAATTTTTGAACTAATTTGGTGAAAGTAATTGTGGGGAAGTGGTGGGATCTTCAGAGGTTGGGCTGTTAACTATCGCTCATTTATCACTTGGGTGATGTTGCCCTTTGATACAAGCGGACAGCTGCCTTTTTCTCCCATTCTTTGTTGAAAACAAATACACCACCTAGTCCAGACAGAGGGGACGCTACCCTGGAATTACATTACCCTTCACTTTTGCCAAAGGGGGGGTGCCACAACCAGGGAACTGAGTGAGGGCCACATTATTGTGGGCCTTAGGTAACTCAATCGCCATTAAAGCAATAATCTTTGAGGGGGACGGGGGCATCTAGATGGGTGGCATGGAAAGCCTCAACCAGCTCCAAACAGTTGGCACAATCTCAGCCATGGACCCACTTGTTCTCATAGGATGGATAGCCTTTCCACGTGACGAGATATTGGACAGATTACCTAGATTTGCGGGAAGCCAGAATTCCCTCCATTTCAGCCTCTTCCACACCCTTGATCACAACATGCCTTGGTTCCGAGGGGATTTACCCCTTGAATGAGGGACAACTGGGATACATGGATGACATGATGTTGCTTCCAGTGGGGTGGTTATTTCTAACGTAAAGCGCCATTACTCAAATTTTCAAAACAAAGTGGGGACCCAAGCATTTTCTTGCAAACTTACGTGATGGCGCTTGCATCCACAAATGTCACATATCAAGAATGACATATGAACCCAACTTGATTTTGTGAGCTGTTGCTGCTTCTGATCTGTGAACTGCTTGTAGTTACTTATAGCCCTAGTTAGATGCTCCAAAACTAAGGACTGCACTATCCAGATATTTTGGGCATGGTCAGCGGCGGCTGATACCTCTGGCTAAGGCATGGGCTAACTGAAAATGTAGGTTTGTACCCCAAGGTTGCTTCATATGAGGAAAATCCAGTAAAGGTATGCATTCCATTATTAAACGTGAACTGAGTGAGGGGAAGTTCATCAGCTCAGCTAACATGAGCGGCAGAAGCGTAGAGCTGCTGGTACTGTTACAGGTCCTTATTAACCCGTTCAGATTGTCCATCAGATTGGGGGTGTTACGTGGTGGAGCGACAGGGTGTGATATTTAAGATTGCCAAGAGCACATTCTAGATTTGTGCTGTTAACTTGGCCCACAGTTGGTGACAATCTCCTGTGGGAGCCAAACCTTGAGAACAAATAGCACACATAAAGATGAGAAGTTTACTCAGAAGAAATAGCAGACAAACAAGGGATGAAAACAGAAAATTATGTGAAGTATGACAACCATCATCACTGATGTAAACCCTTTTTGAACTGGGAATTTCAACGATGAAGTCCATGGACACCATTTTCCATGGACACTCTTCATGTTGTAAAGGGTGAAGAAGACTCTCTTGCCAGACTGGTATGACTTGGCCCACGCACAAGTTATGCAGTCTTAAATCCATGCCAGAACATTTTTTGTCTGGACCACTTATAGGTATTCATAATTAAGTTAAGGCACTTTATATTCCTTAGATGTCTGACTGCAGGAGGATCGTGATGAGCCTGGATCATCTCAGCTCAAAAGAGGGAAGGAACCCAAACCCATGACAAAATTGAATGAGACATTCAGCCAGAGAATACAAGGCCTGTTTTAAAGCAGGGAGGGACTACTGCTCCAGAAGGTCTACTCTTTCCGATCAGGATGTTTGCTCTGCCAAAACCTGGGATATTAGGAGTGCATCCAGAGCTAAGAACACTGCAAAAACCACGGGAGGGACAATGGATAAGATTTAGGTGAGAGGGATGACTGTGACCAGATCTTCCTCATCTGAGTCTACAGGGCAGTGTGTGGAGTTATGACTTGAGAAGTCAGGAATGACATTCAACGCTCCTTTTACAAACTCATATGTAAAGTTAAAGCTTTAAAAATCCCAATAGGGTTGGGCCTGATGGTGTGCCAACTTATGTGGTTTATAGAAAAAAGAAATGTTTGATGATCCATTCACTATGTTAACTCGTCTGAGCGCCCTGAAAGAGATACCGCCAGTGGGTCAAGGTCCATGCCACGGCTGCCAGCTCCTTATCATAGATGGCCCAGGACCGTTTAGTGGGAGAGAATCTGAAGGAAAGATAGGAGGCCGGGTGTTACAACCCATTGTACTCCTGAAGTAAGACAGCCTCAACTGCAACGGATGACACATCACATGATACTAAATTGGATTTGGAGGGATCTGCATGTCTTAGAATGGAAGGCGAAAAAAACACCTCTTTGATTGAGTCAAATGCCTGTTGGTACTCTAGCGTCTAATGAATTGGAACTTTTATACCCATATGCGGATGAAGTGGGGCAACTAAATGGGGTAGGGAGGGAGAGAATTTCTTTAATAATATAATAGTGCCCAAGAAGCTTCTCAATTGCTTTTGGGTCATTGGAGTTGGCCATTTGTGGATGGCATTCAGTTTACTGGGGGAATGGTTTACCCATTTTTAAAGACTAAACTTCTCAAGAAGGTAACCTCCTCTCTATAGAACTCACATTTTAAAGCTTAAAAAACAGGCCCGCCTAATGTAGGGCAGCCATCATCGCCTCCAAGATCTTCACATGTTGTTCTGTAGTAGGGGAGTGTACCATGATATTGTTGGTATATGAAATTACGCAGGTAAACCAGAGATTACCCAGCAAACTATCAATCATCCTTTGGAACGTGGCTGGCGCATTCTTTAGCCTGAAATGCAGCACTTAGATTTGGAAGAAGTCACATTTTGTTCATATTGCAATAAGCTATTCCTAAAACTCCTTCAACCAAATATGATTGAAGGCATTAATAACATTGAGTTTTGAGAACACAAGCAATTTGGTAATCGTTGCCCGATTGTCTGTTCCAAAGTCAGAGGGTAGGGATCATGAACTGCGATCTTATTAAGGTGCCCATAATTCATGCAGGGACAAAGAGAACCATTGGCTTCATTGGCAAAGACAATGGGAGAGGCAACTGGGGAAGCTTCTTTGAAAAGCCAACCCTTCTTAAGCATGTCTTCTAACCATGCATTGAAGGAATCTCCTCCTCTGCTATATGCGGGTAGAGGGGCAGTAAATATTCACTAACTGCACCATAGTCCTAAACCCCAAGTAAAATTCCGAATGTGGGGGAAGACAATACTCCTTATCAGAGTTAAAAATACTCTGATAACCCTTCAACGTCTCTGGAAAATCAGCTGGGAGGCCCACAGGGGAAACAAGGGATCTAATCAAACTACAACCTTGAGTTTTAGTGAGAGTTTCCAGTAAAGGAAACTCGCCCTCCATCAGACCATTGGAGATTTACAGTTTATTGGACTCAAGGTGAATCCTTAAATGCTGCCAATTCCACCAGCCCACACCCAAAATTACTGGGAACATGAGGTTAGGCATCATTGAATAATTATCACAAAAACTAACCTGATAATATAAGATAGGTACTGGGCGCCATACTTTATCTGATGGCTGAAAGGATAACAAAGCGATCATCACCTTAAGACTTACGTCCAGGTCAAGATCAAAAATGTGGTCCAACCCAAGGCTCATAAAGCAACCCGCTGCTCCAGTGTCAACCAAGGCACTAAAGGACATCTGGTGTAATCTGCTAATAATTTTCATTGGTAATAAAAGGTAGGCGGACACCTGTTTATTGAAAGAAATGGTTAAGTCCGTTGATAAGGAAGAGATTGTAACTATATTGGGGGAAATCATATGGTTTGTGACAGGGACAGATGATAAATAAGTTGGAGTGCCACTATACTAACATGGGTGTGGGGACTGTGGCAACTTTTAGAATCAATACAAATATGATTTAGAGATGAGATTTGAAACTAAGGCCACCTTGACAGCTTCTAACCTGAAAAATCCATTTTGGAGCGTGGGCTGAGTGTAAGTTGGAGACACTGGGCCAGTGCGTCTATAGTAAAATTCCTTCACAATCCTAATCATCTGATAGAATATAACCACTGCTACACCCATCTTGACGAAGAAGGTGAAAATGTCTGAAATTAATGGACTCTTGATTATGTCATGATAGTGGCAAAGTAAATTTTTACCAGCCTGCCAGTCTGGATGCTGAAGCACCCTTATGCAAGCCTAAATGCCAGAGTCACTGCTGGATGAAAGACGTTTATCTAGACTTAAAGAGATTTCACCAGCGAGCTCCAAGAGGTCATAAGTGTAAAAATAAACCTGGAAACAAACCAGGCGATCACAGCCCCAGGGCTAGCAGGTTTGTGAGTTTTTTTATTTGATTGGGGTGGGTGGTTAAACTTTTGTCATGGAAAATTAGAATATTCGGGAAACATGATTTGATTGTAAAAATGAAAAACTAACCATCAATTTTCTCAGTCTGTTATGACTGCTTAAATAAACGATTGATTTGGGGAATAGCTTATAAAGACTCAAAGTCGGGCCCCTCAAGACTCAACCTAAACTGGCGAACTTAAAGCAAGGTGAAAAAACTACTTCAATTTGAACCAACTTTGAAGGAGTCATTGGTGGTTCGAGTCACTGCAAGTTTGACCTCAGATGCCCAGATTGTGGTTATACCACATTTCCAATTGTTAGTGTGATGGCATCTCATCTAATAGGCAACGGGAACCTCCCAAGGCCACCTCACATAGGGGAAATCCTAAGAGGCTAGGAAAAAGTTCAGGATACCTAACCCCTCCATGCCTGACCACTTTGGCGTCTGTCCAGCTAAGCAAGATGCAACAATTAGCTATCCTAATTTTTGAGGGGAGGATTCTGGAATAGCAGCAACATTTGACGATGGAGGTACATACCATCAGTCTTTGTCTCCAATGCTTTTGAGGTGAGTTTTGAATTAACAACATTTCTCAATGGACTGATGCCATTGTTAAATATAACCATGGTTTCATTGAAGGACACATTCTCATTTTAAAAGTATTCGCCCATCAGGCTTTGTTTCTGGTGTTTTTTAAGCAATTTTGAACTGACAACATTTTCCAATGTCCTGATGCTATAGGTAAATTTTTCTGAGGATTTGTTCTTGATTATCCATTTACTGAATGTGTGAGCCCATCAGGCTTCACTACCAAGGGTTTTAAGGCTAACAGATCTTAATTTTGAGGGCTTGGTGCCATTAACTTTTTAGGATTCTTTTGACCCATGGGGTTGGCAGCTTCTAATTATCCAGCGCAAATTTCCTTAATTTGCCAAAACTAATTTGGCGGAGGTAATTGTGGGGACATATAGTGGGATCTTCATGGGAAGGGCTGTTACCCATAGGTCGTCTATCACATGGACTAGATTTTTCTGTGAGACAGGAGGGACAGCTGCTCTTTTCAGCTCCTTTTTTGTTGGAAACAGATACACAACCCAGTCCAGATAGAGGCGATGCTCCCCCAGACTTACAAGCACCACCTCTTGGGAAACAAGAGAGTTACAGACATTCTATTGACACTATGTGCCTCAGAACTGTCTGTCGCTTTTTGGGGATTTTGAAGGATATGACCTGGGGTGGGGTGAGTCTCAGGGTCCTACTAATGGCTCCTAGATTGGGGAACCTCTCTGAAGACCCACTCTATTTTCTCCAACAGGGTAGAGAAGAGAGGGAGGGGCAGTAAATGGGGATCCTTAGGGATGGGGCAGTGACCCAGCACTCATCAACCATATGAGCCAAGTCAATTAGCTGTTAGTGGTCCACGTGGGCCTTAGGACACCTCTTGCACCTGAAGGGATGCTGGTTCTGGTCTAGACGCATAGGCTGTGCCTAAGGACTTGCACTACAATTTTCGTTTTGAACCGGGAGGATTCCCCCACCTGGAGTGTAGACCAAATATAGTTTCTGTGTTTTTCTTAATAACTGATGGTGAAAATGATGGCAAACTTCTGGGTGGATGGAGGACTGCAGGGTGAGATGCTTGGAATGCTTCCATCACTCCCTGCGATTTACATAGTATTGCACGCTCAATCAGCCATTTACATATGAGTGTTACCATTTCAGGCGACCAGGTACACGACAGACTGGCAAGACTTTCAAAAGCAAAATGGACTCACCTATGTCTGCTGGGAGTCCCAACAATAATGGGCTCAGGTGATGTTGGACTTTCTTTCTTTAAGGGGGACAGGAGAGAGTTGTAAAAAACATTGTTTTGCTTCCAGAGTATAGGAAAATTTTAGGTTATAGGCACCATCACTCACGGCTATTTCAGCTTCAAGAAAACCCAAGAATTTGTCTGTCATTTTCTGATTGAGGGGCTTTCAGGAGGAGGTTCTGCGTGTCCAGAATGATGAATGAGCAGACCAAAATCCTTTGTCTAGGGAAACATTCCAGACAGCAAACTTCTTGTAGTCCTCGATGTTTTTTTTCCAAGTTTCCACATAACAGACTCTGTGTTTTTCTAACTAAGTTTATTCTGTCTTTTGCCACCTGGACTATATAAGTGGACTGGAGCTTATTTGTAAAGAAGTGGTTATAACTCATGGTGCCTTCAAAGGGGGAGAAGCTGGTTGAGGAGTGTTTGTATAAACTTTGTGCAAACTGCGCCAGCGGCAGGACCTTAGCTCAGTTGGCTTTAGAGGCTGTTGCATAGTGATGTAAGTACTTATCCAGTATTTTTCTTACTCCTTTCATTCTGCTTATCAGACTAGGGGTGATAGGTGGATCTTCAGGGCTTGATGATGAGGGGTCAAAAACTTGTCCTTAAAACGGGTAGTAAACTAAGGCCTTTTTTATTCACTATCACCATGGAAAGACAAAAATATGAAAGCATATAGTTGACAAACAGGGACGCAGTCTCCACTGCAGATATGGATGGGAGGCAGGGGATGAAAAAGTAAACTTGATAAATTAGTCATGCCTAAAAAGATGGCATCAGAGCTACAATGAGGGGGCTCCACAAAGAAGTTAACTTAGTTTTAGTTCAAGAGCTCTCAGCCTGCTGTAGGTTATTTAGCAAACTTTTAGTGCTGTTTTGACTTTGCACACGCGCTGTTGACACAACTGACAATCCAAGTGATACATCTTTGAAAAAAACCCCGGTCAGTTATAGGTTCTCTTAATAATGTCTGCGCACTTCTTGGTAACAGGGTGGTTTACCTCTGGGGCATGCGGTGTTATTTAATCACCCTGGAGTGCAGAGAGGGGGGACTCAGATCCATTCGTGGAACCAGATTGTCCCATCCCTCAGGATGATAGACCTCAATCAGTGCTTGGACTCTAGATCCTCATATAGCTCAACCCCTTATGGGCAGCAAGTTAGGGCCACAAGAACACAGTAAAGGCTAGCCTTATAGGTTAAGACTGGCGAAGGACACCGAGGGATGGGCCAAGGAGAGGATCTGGGAAGGGGGTATCACTTTGGTGAGCTCCAGGGTGTCCTCCCCATCATTGGTGGCAGGGAGAGGTTTTGACTTAATATATCCAGTAAGACATTCAGGGTCCCCTTTATGAATTCAATTAAAAGTGGAACCTTCAGAGGCCCCAATAGGTGCAGATCTTTGCGGTGACCCAGCCTCTATGATTTGCAGTAGTATAGCAGGGCCTTGTGATCTGTTTGGATGATGATCTCATGCTGTGACCTTGCAATAGATAATATTAGTTAGTGAATGATTAAGCCACTAATGCCAACTCATTATCATATATGGCCCAAGCTTTTTTCCATAGCAGTAAACTTGTGGAAGCAATAGGCCAAAGGGTGGTTGACTACCTCGTGCTTCTGTAGCAGCACTGCACCCACTACCACTGAGGAGGCGTCGCAGGCTATCATAAAGGGTAATTGGTGTCCGCGTGGCAGAGGACAAGGGCCATCAAGAAGAACTCTTTATAGCCTCAAAGGCCTGATGACATTTGGGAGACCACCTGAAGGGAACGTTCATCTCTGGAAATGGTTGAAGAGGTGCCTCCAGTTGAACAAAGGCAGAGAAAACTTCTTCAGGAAGGTGATTATGTCTAATAAACTTCATAGGTGCCTTTTTTATTGGTTGAGCCACGAATGGATGTCTTCCAGCTTGCAGGAGGAACTGCATAGCCAGCCTTCATGGTTAAATGGCCTTGAAAAAATTACCTCCTTTTGGATAAATTTGTAATTAGTGGATTTTCATCGAGTCACACTTTGTGGAGGGTCTCTACCATAGTTCTAGATATTTGGAATGCTGTTTCTGGGGTAATGGAATTGATTAAGATATCATTAATATATGCGATGGCAAAAAATCATAGATCTTTCAGAACACCATTGATGAGAGGCTTGAAGGTGGATGGGGCTTTCTTTAACCCAAAAGAAACACCCTAAACTGGAAGAGCCCTCGCCTAGTGCAGACCAGTGTGCTACTCCTGTCTCTTGCCACACTTACCTGATTGAAAGCTTTAACCATATACAGCTTCAAGAATATATGGGACTTGGAAATGACCTGGGCAATAGATTGCTCCAAAGACAAGGGGTACAGATCAGGGTTTGTATATAGTTGAGCTGACCATAGTCAACACATGGTGTAACACATGAGTCACGCCAGTATGACACAAATGAATTGGGTAGGAACACCTAAGTCATTGACCAAAGTAGGGATATTAACTCAGACATTCACCTTTGGACACGTGCGTTTCATCCAAACCAATCAACAAAACCACGGAAAATAATTGCAAGAATACTGGTGAAAGAAATACTCCTGGCACAGTGTGAGATTGTGGAGTGAGGCATCCTGACTAAAAGAACTCTCCAAATCCATAAATAGGCGTTTCTAATAGATATGGTTTAAAATAACGGTTTTTGCAGTAAGGAATGCCTTTACTCTTAGTTGTAAATTCTTAGAAGAAGAAACTGAGAAAATCTTCAGTTTGGTTTCACTTACTTATGCGTTCAACTTACAATACATTAGCTTTGCCAACCTACATCTGGTTCACTAACCGTTTTTTAGCTTTTAAGATCCTAACGATGAGTTAAAAATCTACACAAGCATAATCATTGGTCCATTTGGAATTTCACCCATTCCAAAATCTTAAAATAATAATCCAGAAACTCGATTCTGTTCAAGACAACGTTTCTCCATATCAAATTCACTTGGATTAACCTTAAGTCCAAAAACTAAGGCAATATTGGATAGTGAGTGTCTCAACCATTCCATTACCCTTCAATACAAAAAGAAATACTTTATCTTATCTGGAAATCTGGCGTAGTCTGCAGTAGATTGCCAAGTAGCCTCGTTAATGGAGTAACTAACCCATTTCACCAAGAAAAATCTCTGACCCTTCACCACACAAGTATCCCATTTCTTCTAACTCATATTCAGTATTGCCCACTTTTTGAGGTTGAGTGGAAGAGGTTTTCTGTAATACGTCCTTTAAATTTCCTTATTTAGATGTGTGGATTATAAGATGTGACTTTAAACCTTATGTCAATTTAAGCTCATAAGCTACATCTTTAATTGGCTGACTGTTTTATATGGTTTCCATGCCATGGGTCTCAATTTTCAACTTTTGATATACCTTGTAGATCTTAGCATCGATCAATACCCAGTCCCATGATTTATATTTGTGATCCTTGGATCTTTAATGATCCGCTTGCTTCTTCTACTTATGAATAGCCCGTTCCAAAAAAAACTTCTTCATCAAATAAATCACTTACTGCAACCAATTTGATTTGAGACTGGTAGTTTGATAATCTATATGAGGAGATGAGTATGCACTCAATGCCGGTTAAGGACTGGCAAGTATAGTGAAGGGCACAGGGTCAGTCTTTGCACTGTTCATAGTTAGAAAACTCCCCAGTGACACTGGTGGCTAAGATAAAAATAATAAAACACCAGTGATTATCACGCCAAAAATCTCAACATGGCAAGCGAAGTGCAGCCAGTACATTGAAATTCCACACTCTTGGCTCCTGTTGTTTGTGGAGCATAGGATTCAAGTTTTCTGGATATATATTTAATGGCACTTTGGGAGAAGTTTTATGGTGATGTGCACAAAAATTTCTTGCCCATTGTGTATGTTGCACTGGATTCTATGACCTGAAATTGGTTGGATTAGGGTTTGAGACCGTGAATGTAGTGGATGCCGTTGCACAGGTGTACGTGGTAGTTGAACTCATGGATGGTCAACATGTGGTCAAAATGAAGCGCATGCTCTGGACCTAATCTAACCTAATTTTTGTCACTTTTGACTTCTTCCCTACAACGGTGAGACATGAAGTCCTAGAACATCATCTCTCTGTTGGGCTTTAAAACTATGGGTAACTTCTCTCTTTAGAAATGCAGCACTTCACACTTATGCCGGAGCTTAGCACAGGAAAAGCAATTGCATTAATAACCCCAACTGCAGTTGTTGTGAATGATTTTATTCAGATTCCACACACCTCTGTTATTAATATTGACAGGCAGGGCTCCTGCCCATTTTTCATTATGGTGGATAGCGCACATCCTATCTGCACCTATTGTCAGCCTTTTGTTTATAAAGTGCGCAGCTGCCCTTTCAGAGAGGGCACCACTCAGCATATAATTTTTCTGAGATGCAATGGCAAGCGCTGACTCCCATTATGAACCCACCATTGACAGTGATGACTCCTTCCCATGAAGCGCTAAAAGTGTTATATTCAGGTTAAACCTGTGTCCCCACAATAGCGTAAGAAGGCCAACAAGCCCATAGAGCAGCAGCTTCAGCAGCATACACGATCTCACCTTCACAGATTTAGGCTGAATTGAGTCATTTGCATTTGAAGCGGCTCACAAATTCATTTCCAATAAATTGGACCTTACAACTTGTGGAACATCTTGTTGAGTTGGGTTCAACCATGCAAGTTTACTGCGCACCAATCCGAGCCAATTCTCCCAACCCAACCCTCCCCCAAATTTTTGTTGACTTCTAATGGTGCACTGCAGGAACACATCAATACAAAAAGTCAATCAAAGACAAAATCTAAAAATGAAAAACACCCAAAATGAAGAAACCTTCAGTGTCTCATAAATGGTAAATACCTTCACATGTTATTCCACCAAAAAATGTGCTGAAAAAGCTGCAGAAGAAGGGAAAGGGGCCCTTCCCATTTAATCTATTGTGCAATGGGTTCTCCTTCACTATTGGGACGTTTAACATTGCTTGATCTAAGGCCTCGCCATACCAGGTAGAAAACTGAGTTTTTAAAAAACAATTTACCTGTGGACATCCTGTCAATTAAAAAATCCCACTGTCCACATGGTGCCAAGGACACATGGGCAACCATGCTCCTCCCCTCCCTTTCTTTTTTAGCACTAGTGGTGCCCAACCCAAAAAAGGGGAGCTGCCACGCATCTTTCATGTGCAAATGGGAAAACAAAGAGATAGTAAGAGATAAAAAATCTAATATGGAACCTCAGCTATGACAACTTCTCTGCTTGGTGTAACTTTCTGAGCAATTTATTTGGTAAATTAAAAGCAAACACTTAATCACCCACCGAAGTTTTGCTCTAATGTTGTCAGATCCCCCATCAACTGTCCCAGTGTGGGGCAGTGGCGAAATTTCCCCCTCAATTTTCCGTCTGACAGGAAAACGCACTCAGAATATCCTGCCCAGTCATTCCAAACCCTTGGGACGATTTGTTCCTCCCAAGGATCTCGATGCCCATCCCGCCTGAACCCAAGCGGTGCCCCGCTGCCCCCTGGTGCTCCCCTGGAGCAACATGCATTTTGGCCTTAGGGTCAAATATGGGAAACTCTTCCCCTACAACAACCAAGCCATTATCAAAATGGCTCAGGTGGTGATGACACCAGCCTGTTTTATTGACTTCTGCCCCTATAAGGGGTACTTTTCTTTTTTCTCCTGTGAAGCAGATGCCGCCACTGCAGCAACAGTGCCATTAATATTTAATAATGTCCCCTTTCAACAACTTGGACCCAGCTCCCAGCAGACACCACCTTGATGATCCTGTTCGCTGGGTTGCCCACCCACCTCCTCCTGAAGTGCTCCACCAGGAGCTGATGGAAGGTTTGGCAGCCTACAGCGCCAACCCCATATTGCAATTTGTGGTCCCAAATGGGGCCACACGTCTCACTGGGCCTCAGGCGTATGCTACAATCAGCCCTGAATTTACTAAATTTTCTTTGGCAATTCCCCTTCATGCCACCATCCCATCTGCCCCCAACCATCAGTTCTGGGCCCATGTTGAGGGCGGACAGATGATTTGTCCATCCTGTTTCAAGTTAGACCACTCAAAACGCAAATGCTCACACTCAGAAACTTCCGCTGATGACAAAATTCTGCCAGATGGCCACCAATCCGCCGCCCACACTGCACTAACTCTGACATGGGGTACAATCCTACCTTCCCCTCCTCCAAAGCCTGATGCTGCAGCTGCACCTGCAGCCACCAATCAGCATCCACCTTGCCTCAGGGCCGAGCATGATTCTTCCAATCAAGCGCAGGGTTTGACCCTGGTTTAATCCCAGGAAAAATTCATAAAGCCAGCCAATCCTCAACCATATGCTTTCCCTAATCTAATTCAATAAAAAGCCATGGGAGTATTTGGATGAAATCAAAAAATCAGGTAAAGTCGTTGAGGAACCATCAATGCAAGTTGACAGGTCCTGTAATGCAGAATGGGATGTAAAATTCCTGCCTCAGAAATATGCCCCACAACCTAATGCTAAACCGTTCACCAGCGACCACCAGCTTGCAGTAGAAGCAGCTGCCACACCAGAAGCCATCTGCTCCGCAAAGCTGCTGCGTATCTGTGGCTGCACTAATAGGATTGATTCCACCTCCCGTTATCCCCAATGATCTTACTGAACAAAGTAAGATCAACATGAAAGTTTTACACAAAAACGTCAATGAAGCCATCCAGAACGTGGAAATAGTAGCACAGAAACCGAAAGCAAAAATAAACTGAACCAACATTACCACGTTCATAAAAACTCCCAGACGCCCGCCTCAAAGCTGAAGATGCTTTGCCCAAATACATCGTTGCCATTTTGATGGTTGGCAACTATTCAGAAGTTCCAGTCATCAAGATTATTGAACCCCATACCACCAATGCCCCCACACCCTTACTATCTGCCTTAACATGCACCCTATTCTGGGATGAGATGGATGCGGCCAAAGACAGGCCCCCTAGTCCCCCTCCCCGTTCACCATGGAGGGATAGCAGTATCCGCTGCCCACCTGTTTGGATTTTTTAAGGTATAATTCAATTGATCTGTCCATTTTGGGCGCTTAATTTTGAATCGTTTTTTACTATTATATTTATTTTTAGTTCAGTAATGTCCGTCCCCTGTCGAAATACCTCAGTTAAATAGAATGGAACCTCAGCTAATAGCCATGGAAGCCATATCAATGGGCGAGGAAGCTTTAGGGAAACTTTTGTCTGGTTTCGCTTTAGCTGGCAGACCATGGTGGACAGCATCAGGGTGGAAGCATCAGCTACTTGGGGCATAAGGAGGTATAGGTGTGAATTTTATTTGTTTATAAGGCCAGCGGTATCCATTGCCTCAAAGTATTGAGCAATCCTCCCCCCCTTTCTTTTTGGAAACCTCACTGTGGGGTGCTTATATGTGTAACCCATAGTTTTAAATTTATTTCTAACATCTGTATCTCAATGGTCTTATGCTGGTCATGTCCTTTTCATGATAAATGAGTGCATGCTAGAGTCAACATTTACACCTCAACCTGTGCACAGGCTTTCCAGGATTTCCTCTTGGCCATAACCTCCCTCCCTCTTCCACTGGATCCCATTGTGGTGGGCGACCTGAACTGCTTGGCCAACCTGGCCACCAACCGCTGGCCTTTAAAGCCTACCCCCTCAGGGCCAAATCAAATTCCGCATCCAGAAAGCCACCTTAGGGGCTTTTTGATACCCTTCACAAGCATGCGCCATTGCTACCCAACTATCCCACCCCCATGTGCACAACGGTCAGATGAGGTATATGTCCTACATTGACTTCATTCTTGCCCCCCTCCCCCAAAAAATTCATTCCAGACCATGCACTTTACAATGACAAAAAAATGATTTTCTCTGACCACAGGATGGTGTCATTATCTTTTATTTTGTCAAGCCCGGTGGAACAGGTGCCAAAATGGTGCAAGCTTCTCCAAGCCAAAATAATTTTGCCCATGTTTACAGTTTGGGTGGATATGAAACTTTGGCATTGGAGTTTGCCACACCGTTCTGTGCTTATCCACTTTCTACCTGGTCAGCTTTAAAAGCAAACACCATTCTTCAGGCTGCCTCATCTCGTTGCAGTGCTCTCAAGTTGCCTCAGCAGTCATTAAGTGCAGCTATTGGAAGTGTGCCACCTGGAGCCTAATGTCCCCACTGCAGGGTACATCCTGACTTATTATTGTAATTGGGCAGAAGTGTCTTCTCATCTTAACGCGCTGGTAAGAAAACACAAACAACACGCTTGTTTAGTATAAGAAAAAAATATAATGGCAGGTGATACATGCTCCACCTACTTTTTCCACAAATTCTTCACCCTGCGACAGAGCTTGGCCCGCACACAGGTGAAGTGGCTGGAGAAAACTGTTTAAAACACTCCAGCCAAAGGTTGCAGTTAAAGTTTAAAACTTTTAATAAAATTTGTATAAGTCCAAACTAGCCAAATCTGCTGTCATTGTCGAGTTTTCTGATGGTGCACATATCTGCTTCATTTCCTGCTACCTATAATTATTAAATTTAATTACTAGCGTTGGATTTTAGGCAGTTGTTATGCTTGCTGGTGCAATTTGCACCTAAATTTCAACATTTATATCAGAAGATTTTGTTTCTCTACTGTGAAATAAATATTTAGGGTCAATGACTATTTTTAATAAATTGATACTACTTTAAATAAACTTAAGGTTGAAATTTTATAAGATCTTATTATTGATACTCACGGGTTAAGATGTGAACCCTATTAATAACTTAAGGCTTAGTATTTAAACTTAAATTGAAGCTTAAAGTGAGTCGGACATGAACTTCAGTATAAGCTGAGTGCATCCAAATTTGGTAATATGAGATTTCAACCTATTGGAGCTCTCAAGACTTGCCTTGCTTCATGAAACAACCGTTGGAGGTTTGGTAACTGGTAAGACATATCAATGAGGCAGTGAGTTAATATATTACACCCAATCATAGGGTGGAAAAGTGTTTGCCTCTGGTGAAACCTCATCTAAGGCTAAAAAGGTGTTGGTCAGAGAATATGTGCTTGGACTAAGTTAGAGAGGGGATGGAGAGGACCCTTGGAACTACTCCCCTTATTTTGCCACATGTTTAGCTTAACCCTGCTACTTGCTATAGAGCGATTCAGCAAAGGATTGGGGGCAGTAGTAAAACCCCAATTAGCGGTGCTTCACTGAGAATAGACCAGGGGTTTTTGGCTGATGCTCTTCATATCAAAAACTGAACCACTCTTAATATAATTTCAGACTACTAATTGTCTGAAAACTATTGACAGACTCTGATATGCCATTCATGGTGCTCCACACAGGAAGTGCCCAGTCCAGATGGGATTACATATGGGTGGTACAAAAAGTTTCTCATCATTTTCCATCACTAATGCTTGCCTCAATTGACAAATGTCTTTAAAAAAACGAACATCTTTTTTGGCACTAATGGTGCTCAACCCAAAAGGGGGAGCTGCCACACAACATAATTGCAAATGAGCAAATAAAGAGATTATTAGAAATAATAAATTTCCCAATATAGCTCTAAGTTATCAGTTTTGGAAGCCATATCAGAAGGTGAGAAGGCTTAAGGGAAGCTTTTGTACAGCACCCGCTTTAGCTGGTGGACCATGGCAGACAGCATCATGGTGAGAGCATCAGCGACATGGGGCATAAGGAGGTATAGTTTTGGGTTTTCTTCATTTATGGGGCCAGCGGTGTCCATTGCCTCAACGTATTGAGCAAATTGATGCTCAGTAAAAGTGATGAGAGCCAGCACACAAGTGAAAGACTTGATGTGCTGGCAGATTTGGGGATAATTGGGGTCAAAAGAGAAGTTTTCGCTGCTCCAATACAAGCGCATCTTGCATTGAAGGTGAGCTCTTAGATTTCATATTTTGCATCTTATTAAAAATTGGAGGAGAAATTTGGGATTAAAGTACCCTCAACTAGGGGTTCCCATGGCCTATGGAGATGTTGGTGGAGGAGGGTGTTGTCAGGGGCAGCTGCAGCTTCCATCGCCATTTACTTACTTTATAATTTGGGAAGCCGTTTTTAGAGCAAAAATGGTGGGGGCATAAATTGAGAAGATTAATAATAAATTTTCTCCAATGCTAAATCTGGCTTGACATTAAACGCCTGGTTGCTTTCGTCAATCCAATAATGACACTTTAATGCTTTAAGTAGGCCAGTGTTTGCCCAGCCACAGGAGTGGTGTGGTGGCAGAACCAAATTGACTTCAAACAGTCAACCACAGCAGCTCAGCGAAACTGTTTCAGCCATCAACTCAGGATTTTCAACTAATTCAAACTATTTAAATTTTTAAAATTTTAAAATTTTTGATTTGCTGCTTCTTTTTAAGCAGTGTCAAAATTCCCCAGGATTAAGCATGGGAGGATCATGCCCCATTCGAAGAATTTGGGTATGGCCACAGCTGGGCTGACGCCAGAAGGAGAGGCGGCTGAAGCGGAAGAAACAAGCCTTCTTACTTGGGCCCAGTAGGTATACATGATAAAGAGGTATAAGAATAAGGATAAGCTGGAATTGGCAAACTGGCGCCCCATATCACTTATTAATACAGATACTAAATAATTTCATGAAAATTTATGGCCACCCGCCTAGGGGAATTTGCCTCTGAAGGAATTTTCTCTGAGCAGCTTGATTTTATCCCAAACGGTCAATAGGTGACATCATTCACACTGTGACCAATGTCTGCCAATCTCTGGCTACTGTAGCGCCTGTGTTCATGGACCAATAAAAAGTTTATGATAGGGTCAACTGGGCTTACCTCAAAGCCTTTCTTCACAAATTCCACCTACCACCAGCTCAAAAATTGGGTGATTATGTTCACTGAAATCTGTCACAATGGCTGTGCGTGGCCCTGGCTTCCTCACTGATTTGTTTCATCTTCAAAGGGGTCTCCGCCAATGGGACCCTTTAAGTTCACTCTTATATAACTTCAGCCTTATACCACTTTTACGCAGTGTGAATGCATGTATTGCTGGTGTCCATGTGCAAGGCCGAGGATCTGTTAGGATTCTGGCTTTCGCTGATAATTGTGTGGTTGGGGTGTATGACAACTGTGATACACACGCGCTGAAAGCAACTATCCAGGGTTACTTCAGAGTCAGTAGCACCGCTCTTAATGCCTCCAAAACCAAAATCTATCTCCTCAGCTGATACCAAGCCTGTTGGTCACCAGCGCCCTAAAATCAGTCACTCTTGCAGCTAGGTCTCTGGTTCACTTTCCCATGCCACCCCTTTCTCCCCCTCTTAGACTCCCTTTGTACTAAGACTCACTGCTGATCCAGTGCGCAATTTGGGAGTGTGGCTGGAGGGTACATATTGGATTTTCATGAGAAATTACAATAAGCAGGTGCTACAAAGGCTATGAAATTATTATTTACATGGCTCTAGCAAAGATTTACACAATTGCAACGAAGTTATTAGTTCCGTTGCTATAGTTGTTTCCAATCAGAGATACAAATTCCTGTATGAAAAAAGCCCAAAATCAGGCTCCATGAGACAAGAATATAGGTACTTATTTGTTAGAAATGAGGGATGTTTATAGGGGTAGGTTTAGTAGATATTTGTAAGGATTTTCAGGATGCACCTGAGGTAAGATCTTTCATATTAGATGATCAATATTGCTGATTATTAATATCATACTTATGATAGCCAGATCTGATACGATTCTTATTTGATGAGACTGACCTCTTATATGTTTTTCTGTCTCATCAGATAGCTTAGCATCATCCTTCAGAGAAGGTTGATAACTCCAAAGGGTTGATCGTTGGTCTATCCTAGAATTGAATATCTCCAAAATATATTTTAAAATCTCATTAGACTGAGATATCAAATCTCGATCTTGAATAACTTTGGTCATTGTAGTTGAATCCCAAACAATGCCCCCCTCAAGATCTTGCCTAGGGGGCACATACTTATGAAGAAATCTACTATGCACTCTATTGATAACAGTACCAGTATCAACAGCTGCAATGGAGTATTCAATACCCTGACAATAAATAATATGGTAAGTACCAGCCTATAAGGTGCCAAATTTGTGAATCCTTCCTCCTGGCCTATATGGATAGAAGAGTACAAGATCTCCGACTTGATATTCTGGTAGCGTAGGTCTACTAGCGTTGGTTCTTACTCCCTCTTTTAAGGTGTTATCAGCAAGGGAACTCAAAGTTAAAGCTTGTTCTTAGATGATATCATCAGCTAATCTCCTCATAGCTAAATCAGTAGTTTGCAGGGTAGCCTCCTCAAGTATAAGTTGTACACTAGAGAAGAGAATAAATCCCAACCATAAAAATCTTTAAAAGGAGACATTCTAATTATACGATGGTAGCTAACTCTATAGGCTAACATCGCACTTGGCAAATAGAGATTCCATCTACTAGGGTCATTGGAAGTCATATTTCTAAGAATGGCTACAAGGGTACCATTTTCTCAATTGACCCACCATTAGTAAAAGGATTGTATAAGGCATAAAGGACTGATAGGTACCCATTAATTTATTAAGTTTGGATACCACCTGAGAAATGAAATTGGTCCAATTATCCAATAACAGGACTTTTGGGCTACCATGCCTGGTAAAAACTTGCTTAAAAAGTCAGGAAGCTGTATCCTTAGCGGTGACTGCGGAGATGGAGATATCTTAAATCCATTTAGTAAAATGGTCGATAGCTAACAGAATAATCGGTGCCCATAAGTGGCAGTAGGGAGAGGACTCACCGCATTGATACTCATAGTAGAGAAGGGTTCAGAAGGTCCCATAATTTTGTTTTGAAACATTGGTTTTCCACCACGTTGTTGTTGGTAAGTGAGACAAAACTCCAACAAATCGTGTAGAGATTCAAGCATGTTATCTCAGTAACAATGATTTTTCAACCAGTTAGGGTCTTAGTGACAGTTCCATGCCCTACAGTTTGATGAGCCTCCATAATAGTATCAGTCCTCGCAGAGGGAAAAATAAAGGTCAACCACTTAAATTCCAACTTCTTGTATAATGAACCTTCTTTAAACTGAGTATCTTCAGTTAAGAATTGTACCTTCAATATAACATCTTAGATTTCCGGTAACAGAGCTCAGGTCTACCAATCAAGTCATAGATGCGATCCTCCTCAGCAGAGAATAACATTAGTATAGGCAATCAAGAAAGCCATAAGCGTCTTGATGAATAGCTTTAGCTCAATGTTGGATAGTAAAGTCATAATTCTGAAACTTTAACACCCATCTAGCTAAGCGCCCATCAGGATCCTTCTTTTGTTGTAACCACTTCAAGGAAGCATGATCCGTGATGTAGCGAAATGCTTGCCATAGAGGTAAGGGCGAAAATGCTCGATGGCAGGCAGAACTGCAAGGCATTCTCACCTGGTAACACTATAATTGCGTTTGGATTTAGAAAGGGTTTTACTATAGTACGTGATGAGGTGATCAACCAGGTTGGTATCATGTTGAGCCAAAATGGCACCAATAGCAATATCACCGGCATTGGTAAATAGTATAAAAGGTTTGGAAAAATCAGGATAGGCTAAGATTGGTGCACTCACTAAGGCTTGGCGCAACTGATCGAAAGCTTGCTGCTGCAATTCTTCCCATACAAAAGGAACTTTCTTGTGCAAAAGGTAAACTAAAGGCTCTGCAATCTCTGTGAAATGGGATGAATTGTCAGTAATAACCAACCATCCCTAAAAACACTTAAATATAACGTAAGCTTTTAGGTACAGGCATGTCTGAAATATCTTATATCTTATTAGAATAGGGTAAAATCCCCTCCTGATTAACTTTATGACCTAAGAACTCCATCATAGTCTTAAAAAAGCACACTTAGATGGGTTTAGCTTAAGCAAAGCATGACACATCTGACCAAATACTTCCTTTAAATGAGCCAAATGCTCGTTAAAAGTGCGAGAAAACACAGTTACATCTTTTAAGTAAACCAAAACACATGAAAGTTTCAAATCTTCAAACAACCTATCCATGGCTAGTTAAAAAGTAGCTGGGCATTAAAAAGCCCCTATGGCATACGAGTGGGCTCAAATAACCTTTCACTAGAGATTAAAGTACATTTTTGACAATCTTCTGGAGCCAGGTCAATTTATACAATAACCACTCGAAATGTCCATAGCTGAGAAGAATTATGACCTAGACTATAAACTCAATGAATCATCAATGCAAGGTAGAGGATAAGAATTCTTTTGGGTAACAAATTTATGTCAACGATAGTCCATAAATACTCTATGTCCTCATCTTTTTTTGAATGAGTAGTAAAGGAGAAGCATGGACTTTTAGAAGGCATTAATCAGCCCCACATCAAGGAGTTGTTTCAATTCCACTGAGACCTGAGCTTTATCTTATTTAGATTTGCAATATGGTCGAGCTTGAATTGGGTGAGTATCCCCAGTTTTCACCTGATGCTGCACATCTTTCATAAGTCCAAAATCTCCATGACCTTGGGCAAATATATCCGCATACTCTTCAATCAGAGCCTCAGCTTCATGCTGAAGTTCTGGAGTGTTTGAATCCCCAAATTTGATGTCAATTATTGCAATGATAGGGGGATCTTCCAGCCCAGATTCACGTAGATCTCCATACCCCAAGACGGATAAGATTTCACTTACAGGACTAGGCTGCACATAGGCGATGGGTTTATTGAAATTTAATTGCATAGGTTGAGAAGTGGGACTAGCTAGTAGAACTGAAAACAGTCTTATCATAGGCAGGATCAAGGATACCAGGGCAGGGTAAAGCCTACGGATAAGAGGGATTTTTGTTACTGAAGATCTCTAACACATGATCACTGTGTACAATTACTTGTACTCCCGTTAATGATGATTTGAGCTTTGGTAGAAATAGTAATCAAAGAGTTAGAATATAAAGGCATTCCCTCAGAGGCACAGGATGATGGAGGTGGAAGTATAGTCCTTGGTCCCAAGGTTCGGTATTTAAGATAAGAGAAAGAAGTGGGGTATTCCGATAAGCAAACATGTCATTTGAGTTTGCCTTTGCTATTGGGAAATTTTGATATCTTAAAGGTACTCATTATCCAAATGAAAGTAAGGTAATTGTCCTTAAGGCTGATTATTGCATCAAAATCAATGAGAAAATTTGGTTCCTAAGAGCAGGTCGTAGCAGTTGTTGTACAACGCTACTACAGGGGCTGACACAACCAACTTTCTAAAGAGCATTGGAAGAGAGGAATAAGCTGCTATTGATTTAGTGTAGGAAGGGCCAGCAGTTCTGTAGCCTTAGGAATGGTTTAAGTTTGGAACCAATTTGATTTTTTTCATAAGCCTGGATGAGATTACAATGATGGGCGATCCCATATCAATAATGGCCAAAACTTTCACCTTATGCACAATGACTTCCACCCAGGACACATTAGGGCCAAAGTTTGGTATTGAAAACACCAAGAAATTAATTGGTTGAATTGAATTAGAAGAAGAATAAACAGAAGAGTAATCAGAAATAGTATTTTGTTAGCTACTTCATCATGGATATCAAGCTCACCAGGAGCAGATATCACATAACAGTCTGTATAAGAGTTAAAAGGTTTTAATTGAGGAACAGGAGGTAGGTCAGCACAGGTAGCCTCATGCCCTATGCTGACTCCTCTTTTTCGACTCCTCCGCTTGCTTTTCCCAACATATAGATACCACATGACCCACAAGACCACAATAAGTGCACGGCTCCTTCTTCTGTTTAGGTTTGGGTTTAGGTGGCATTGCATGGATATAAGAATGAGATTATTAGAAGAGGTTGGGTGTACCACACCATTGGGAATCTCCAAGAGCGCTTCTTTGATGTCAATAATGGATCTGAAATTTCTTTTTGAATAATTTCAAATGTAGTAAAAACTGATTGTGAGAAGCAAATGCACTCCTTACAGCCAATATGGCATCATCTATGGTAATCCAGTCGCAAGTGGCAAGAGTCTGGGCCTCATTGTAGAATTTTTTACGAAATAATTAATGTATTTCCTCTTTTGAATTGAATACTCATAAAGGCTTTCTTTTGATTAGAAAGGATTTGATAACTCCTGAATTACTTAATAAAAGAGGTCTTCATTTGAGCCCACAGATTAAAAACCTTCAGGTGTGGAACCATGATCTCTTGAGCGAACTGGCTTAAGCAAGGGGTAATATGACATAATTTCTGTTGATCTGATACCCCATCCATTGCACGTTCATTAACAAAGAGAAACGAATGGATGCTACATTAACCCAGCTAAACTTATCCCTAAAGTTAGGTTTGAAGGTAGTGGGTTTATTACTTAAAACATGTACACCAAATACTATGACTAGATCTGATTCAGAGGGTTCTGATTTTTGATATTAGCTTGAGTGAGAATTTGGTCAACTTGTTGCCTCAGATGATTGAGGTCCTCCTATAAATTATGAACCCATTGAGCAAGATGATCATTCTTAGGTTGTTGATTCAAGTTATAAATTGCAGTTATCATCTTTTCCTGCTTGTTCTCAAGTAATCTGCATATAGCAGTTAACCATTTTATGGAAGCGCTCAACCTTGCAAACTGGGTTTCTTGCGTAGTTTGGTTAGAATCACATAGACAATGAGCATTACCCACGCTATCAAATATGCTGGTTAAAGAGTAATCCGGGTCAGTAGGAAGGCCTTTCAATGATAAGAAACACCCTTGTGCTATGGCTCAGATTTGGGTTTCTAACGCATGTACTGATACTAGTATAATTAAAGGTTCAGAATAGTGCATTGGTTGTGAGGAGCAAGGGGGACCAGGAGGTCCTGGGGGTCCTTACAACCCATCTCAACCTGCTGGCCCCGGTGGGCCTTGTTGACCCACTGGACCAGGAGGACCACATTCACCAGGAGGTCACAGGGTTACCAAAGGGGAACTAGGTGCTCCCGGCGGTCCAGGAGGACCAACAGGGCTGTGTTCACCTTATATAATAGTATCCACTTTTTGGACAAGATGTTGGACTAGCCCATCAAGCTAAACAAAACGCTCCTCATGTTTGACCCACAATTGTTTCAGTTGTCTTGTAATCTCATCCTCAAGGGTGATGATATGGTCGTGAATAGGGTTATTGACATCACTAACTTGCTGAGATACTTCTTGGCTGATGTAAACCACAATTTCATAGTCATTTTTCCCTGACTGGTTATGTATATTGTTGGTTTCTCTTCTATTATTGAGAATGGCTTCCCGATTATCCTGTCCAAAGTTAAGCCATCTTATAAAATTGGGATAACAGATAGTGAAATTGTTGCGCCAGAGTTAACTGGCGCTGGATCTCGAGATGATGCAGCCCCAAAATATGGAGTAATTAGTGAATAGCTGGATGTACATATTGCCAGAGGTACTTCTCAGTTCTAGCCAAACCAACTTTGGTAGGCTGTAAAGCCGCTCAGTTGTATAAATTCATTATATTTTCAGCAACTTTAGATGTTCAGTCTTGATTTGGAAGAGCACTAGTCTGGATAGCCCCCTTATCAAGCCTTTAATCATTTCTTCTACATTTTCAGCTTGAAGCTTATAATTACTTTGGTCAGGGCTCTCGAAGAACAAGTCCATATTAGCTTGAAATTGCAGATTATTGATATTAGCGGAAGGCATCACAGGTCTGTTGGAGTGTACCCAATTGGTGATACTCATAGATTCTCCAGAAAAGGGGCTTTCTTCGCTAGACATATTCATCGTCATTAAAGTATGTTTTCACCAGGCAGCCTCAGAAGCAGACCAGGCTGTTAGCACCTTTATTGGAATTTTTATGAGAAAATACGATAATCTGGAGCTATGAAGGCTACGAAATTATTAGTTCCGTGGCTCAAGCGAAGATTGACACAATTGCAACGAAGTTATTAGTTCCGTTGCTATTTTTGATTATAATCAGAAATACAGAATCCTGTATGAAAAAAGACCAAAATTAGGCTCCATGAGACAATAATATAGGTACTTATTTGTTAGAAATGAGGGATGTTTATAGGGATAGATTTAGTAGTTATTTGTGAGGATTTTCAGGATGCACCTGAGGTACGATTTTTCTATTAGATGACCAATATTGCTGATTATTGATACCATACTTGTGATACCCAGATCTGGTACGATTCTTATTTGATGAGACGACCTTCTTATATGATTTTCTGTCTCATCAGATAGCTTAGCATCATCCTTCAGAGAAGGTTGATAACTCCAAAGGGTTGATCGTTGGTCTATCCTAGAATTGAATATCTCCAAAATATATTTTAAAATCTCATTAGACTGAGATATCAATTCTAGATCTTGAATAACTTTGGTCATCATAGTTGAATCCCCAACTGTAAGCCTCATTGATAATGGAGCACCACATCCTTGACAATGTCACAAAGCGCATCAACTCCCTCCGAGCCCACCAGAATACTCTCACAGACTGGGTAGTGCCTTTTAAAACTATGCTCATGTCAAAAATCTGGCTTGTGGTCCAAGCTATTACTTTTTACTCCTCTTTCTTCGTCTCAATGTATACCCTCCTAAAAGGGTGGCTCTGGTTAGGTCACCCTCTTCCTGTGCACCTAGAAATCATGTTTGGCCCTCGCCATAGTAGTGGTATGGGTCTGCTCAACTATGAGGCCCATTTCACAAAATACTTGGAAACTAGATCGGTGAATCACCAACTCTGCACTCTCAGACCAATACTGGTTGTGCGGGGCCACTTCAATTTTGCCCACGGCTTATACCTCCACAATCTCAACCATTCCTACTCTCTGTTCAACTATCTTGCCTCTCATCCCTCTGCCGCAGGCCCACATGGGGTGCCTCCCCACATCAAACGAAATTTTCTCTCTATGTGGAGCACTGAGTGGAGAATCAGCATCAGTGGCTACACCGCCCAGAGGGGTCTCTCTACGCCCCATTTTAAGCAAGAAGTCCATGGGCATTACGTTTTAAATAACCTGGTACCCAATGTCCCCATCATTGCCTTGTGGACTACCTTGACAAGATGGACATACCATATTCTTTCAGGACCAAAAGGACATTTGAGGTACGAACACTATCCTTTGTTACAGCCCCAGATTCAAGCCCCTGTGTATAGATGCCTGAGAAAGGTGTACCGCACTGCTAAGTGGTCCAATGCTTCTCAGTCTTCATAAATTATATGTAATCAATATGTGTCTTTAGTCCATTGATTGGAAGATTGCCCGCCATTACGGGCAATCTGGTGGATTGTTATGCATCTCTTTTGACAGTAGCTTGTACAGACTTTCAGCATGACTAAAAAAATCTTCGCCTTTTCCATGACCTCCCCTATCCACCCTTCTCTCCATGCCTTAGTTGTAGCAATTGCATTAAGGATGATACACAGTATAGTCCTTGATGCTATTTCTGGCACTACCCCAACCCTCTGTGAAGCTGTGCGCCGTCTCCACTCTAATCTTACGGATCATTTCCAAGCTTGTTGGTTGTCCACTTGCCTTCCAGCCACCATCAGTCGGTGACATCCTGGCTCCCATCTGGTTCCTCTCATCGGGCCCTTTCCTTCATTTGTGCTCAGTTTTGGCTCAGGCCTCTTCCTCTGCTCCTCTTCTTACTTCTAAAGGCGGTCCTTCTAGCAACAGGAGTTAGTTTTGGCACTTCTGGAGTGCCCTTATAGTTTCTTGATGTTATGTTGTTGGTGTTTTCTGGAAAGATCCAACCCATGGCTGGCCTTGTCCAGAAATAAAAATATAAGATCTAATTAATAGCCTGTTCCAGGTTTGCCTTGTATACCCAACAAAAATCTTATTGTATATTGATCTATTTCATCATCACCTAGGCTCCGTTGCCCTTCATGGTCACTCAACATCTCTAGGATCTGGACATGATTTGCAAAGAATAAAGACATTACATTAAAGAGATGATATCTATTGTTATAAGTATATTTGTTAATCTGATCCGTTTGACCCAATAATTTTGTTGATTTGAAATGTAACACTGTAGATAGTGTTCCAATACCTGGTTCATCCTTTCAGTCTGCCCATATGACTGAGGATGGTAAGCTGATGATTGAAAAGGTTGAGTACTCAAAATTGATAGCAAGATGTATTATAAAGTGAGAAACAAACTGAGGTCCTCAATCAGAAATTACTTCCTCAGGAGGACTATGACGAGCCAATAGATCAGTAATAAAGATATCTGCAGCCCTCTTAGCCATAATTCACATTGAGAAAGGAAAAGAAAACAGCATATTTAGTCATGAGGTCAACTACAACCATGATGTTATCACTACCTTCTACTTTTAGAAGGCTTGAAATGAAGTACGCTTGAAGATGACCAAGGGCGTCTGGAAAATTGTAAGGTATGTAGTTCAACAGCAGGTAATGTACGTGTCATGAAGACAGCTAGTTACTTTTTAGACTGGCAAGCAATTTTAAGTGCTAAAGCACCCAAACTCCAAGCCCAGAAGCAAGTGTCACACTGCTGGTATGAATGATATGAAACCAGGAAGGGATTTCGCCACTAAGCTCCCATAAGCCCTTGTCATGTATAAGCACCTAGAATGAACCAGGTAAAAATGGTCAGGGTCCTGTGGGTTGTTAAAAAACTTCAGGAGGGATATTTAAATTTGAACATAATAATAAAATGGTTTTGGTTATTTTATCATTGTAAAGTAAAGTAAAGAATTTGACCACCAATTTCCTCAGTGCGACATGACTAATTAAATAGTGTTTAGTTAGGGTCAGATTGTCAAAGCCGTGATCTGGGTCCTCAAATTCAACCTAACCAGGCATTTTTTGGGGGAGGGGGAAATGATTCTAATTTTAACTGACACCAAAGGATTTGGCAGCAGGCTGAGTCACTATAAGTTTATCCGTGAACGCCTGACCCAAGGCTCTACTGCGTTTACATTGGTTATCATGACAAACATTTGGCCTGACGAGCAACAAGGTTCCCCAAGGGCCACCCCACATAGGGGTGGTCTCAATGGGTCAGAAATGGGTTTGGGATGGCCAACCCACCTATGCCCAGTAGTTGGGGCATTTGTTCATCCAAAAGGGTTCCATTGAAACTAGTCCCAGTTTTGTAAATGGGGGTTTTGAACTATTGGAGACAGTACCCAATGGTGATACCTGCTCATTGGGGACTATCCCCAACGATTTAAAAGGAGTTTGGTGTCAGCAATCTTACTGATAAATGGCTCAATGCCATTAGTGATTTCAAGTGAAATTCGTTACTTGTACCCTTCCAACTATTAGTTTATAGCCCTTCAGGCTTTATTCCCGTTAATTGAGACCTTTTGGATTTGAATCTGAGGATTCAGAGCCATTGGTTTTATAAAATCTTTAACACTCATGGGGAAGATGGTTAACAATGATTTCAGCGCATAATCAATCAATTTAGCGAACTAATTCGGTGGAGGCAAGTGCAGAACTGGGGAAGGAATCTTCAGAGGGAGTGTAGATGACCAGCGCTTGTTTACCACATGGGTTAAGGTCGCCCCAGGTAATGAGGGGTACAGCCGCCCTCTTCATACCCTTTTATCTGGAAATGGGAAAATCGCTAGATCCACGCAAAGGGGACGTTCACCTGGACTTACATTACCCTTTCCTTTTTGCTAGAAGAGGGGCGTCACCACCAGGAACTGTATGAGAGATACATCTTTGTGAGCCTTAAGAGACTTGATCATTAAAGTTGCAACTTTTGGGGGAATGGGGAGCATCAAAAGGGAAATGTGAAATACCTTGAACAGTTTCATGCAGTTTATGCAATCCAAAGCCTTGAACCAGCTGTTTTGTAGGCTGGATACCCCTTCCAATGCAACGAGATAATGAACTGACCTCTGAGATTTGTTCAATGCTAAAGTACTCTCAACTTCTGCCACCTCCGCATCCTCAATCAATATTGGCTCAGGATCTGAGGGGATAGTCCCATTGAACAGGGACAGCTGTGATATATAGAAGACTTTATGTTGTTTCCAGTGAGGTGAAAACTTTAACTGTAAAGCACCATTACCCAAATCCTCCTCCACCAAATGGAGACCTGAATGCTTGCTTGCAAACCTATAGGAGGGTACCTGCATCCGCAAATGGTGTGTATCAAGCATGACATATGAACCCACCACAATATCATGACCAGGAAGCCACTTCTGATCCGCAAGGCGCTTATAGTCACTGATAGCCTTAGTGAGATGCTCCCAAACCTAGGACTGGGTATGAAGAATAAGCTCTGCATGATCCTCAGCAACTGGGACCACAAGCCGCAGAAAAGGACCAAAATGAAAATGAGGGGTTATATCCTAAACACGCTAAATAAGTTGCAAACCCCGGAGAAGCATGTGTTCCATTATTATAAGCAAATTGAGTGAGAGGAAGGTCGTTAGTCCAGTTATCCTGTGTGGCCAAAGAATAGCAGCGCGTGTACTGTACCAAGATCTATTTAACCTGGTCAGTTTGTCCATCAAGCTGGGGTTGATATGCTATGGATTGCCAGGGTGTAATTTTTAAAATTGATAAAAGCTTATTACAGAAACGCGCTGTAAACTGGGGCCCAGTGTCAATGATAATCTCCTGAGGGAGACCAAGCATAGAAAACACATGGTTCATGAAGAGACGGGCAGTTTTTTGAAGAAATGATGGAAGAGAAAGTGATAAATAGGGCAAAATCTGTAGATCAATCAACAACCACCATCACCACAGTAAACCTATTTGAAGAGGGAATGTTTGACAATAAAATCCATGGACACTGATTGTTGAGTAATTGACTGGACCTAATCATTGGATATTCGATAGGGACATGATAATGTTAGCATGATTAAAACTTATTATGGATCATTTCAGATATCAGTGATTATGGACCAGGTATATTCAAAGCTTATGCAAAGCTTAGGATCCGCGGCCTAGCAATTTCACTTAATAATATTAGACTATGATGACATGGGATTGAGGGCTTTATTGGTTAGGTCAGACTTAATTTAAGTTTTGACTTAATACTTGAGCACATGGGATTTATTGGTCTATGTCAAAATTAGTATTTGATGTTAGTCAAGTTTTTGATTAAATTAATTACTAATTATTGATATGAATCACCTTGGTATGTGCTGCTGATTATTTGTGAAAGTGAATCGGTTCAGCTATTTTGAAGATGTATCCAAAACGCCATTTTGAGAGTGATTACGGTGTTTACTCTGACCCTGAGGCTGAGCAGTATGCTCTGAGTCAAAGTATTTGTAGACGTTCTTATAAACATTTTATGTGGCAAAGTGCCATTGAAAATGGGACGGTATGGGTAAGATGTGGTGAACATTGAACCCTATAAATAACCCTCTAGTTGATGCTAATAAAATAACAAATACTAATGGACTAGTTTATAATTTATCTTATAAACTTTTTGTGTTTAGTAATTTCTTTTGTATTAGTCAATTTTTACTTGGGATCAGTAAGATCAGGGAGGCGTTCCATCGTCCAAGTAAAATATAAGGGTATACAAATTGAATACTACCAAGAAGATATATCTTAAATTTTAATCATCATCCTATCTATTGTCATCACAAAATAGACGCACGATGCTTCATTCCACATCTGAAGAAGAACCAGCCCTCTGAAGCAGAACCAAAATTTAACAAGTGGTGCTTATGGCTGGGACCACTGATGGTGATCGCGCTGAGCAGGGGAGAAATCCCAATCAATTATTCGGAACCATCACTGGGCCCAATGGGAATATTGAAATGACTATGTCCCAGATTAATTGGGAGGATGTTTCCATTATCACTTATCCTGATGAACCCATTTCACCTGAAGAGCTGAACGTCTTGAACAACAGTTGTTAAGAGGGTATCAAATAGGACAAGGGCCTGTGGATAATAGTAGCAACCTTTTTTACTGCCAACGACAGCAAGATGTGTTGTGGATGAGATATCTTGCTCATCACCAATTTAGTGTATCTCAGATTCAAAACAATTTGATTGGGATAGAGAATATTGCCCAATACTTAATTGAATTGTACATCCCACCTCTAGAAATTCTTAGATGACAATCGCCCACCATGCAGCCATTACTGAGTTGGTGAACTTCTCTCGCAACTCCAGCCAGGTGGGCCAAATTTTAAATGAGCGATTGGAAGCGAACTTCGCTGAGGTTTGTTTTAGTTTGGGGCAAATTACAACTTAACCACATGGGATAATGACCGAGTAGCAGAATTAGCACAAGAGCTAAACAACAGATTGCATCCCATCTTTAAAAATTTCTTAGAGGCAAGAGGAGTCACCAAATCTTGGGTCAGCAATATCACTCAAACTTCTATTAATGCTTAAGAGTCCGTGAGGCTTGATCATGAAGCCCAAGAGGCGCAGTTAAACCATAACAATGAATTGTGTGACCAGTATCAACGTTTGAGCACCTAAGTTTCGCAGAGGAAGGATGAATACACCGGAAAAATCAATTACTGGTAAACACAATTTGAGGACTAATGGGCGAAAACTGAGAAAAATCAATACTATATTGATCATCTTAACCTACAATCTTATAAATGATGATGTACATGTTATTAATGTGTTGAACAATAATCTCCATGGAGAATTGAACCAGTACAAGAAGGCAATAAAAGAAAAGGACCAAGTGATTTCCACCTTGCAACTACAAGCTACTATCCTGAATGAGAAAATTGCGAAATAAAAATTAAAAAAACTGAAATCATTTCAATTGGGAAAACAAAATCAAAGAGCAAATTTGAGCTCTGGACGATGGGCATTGTCAGTGTGCTACAACCCGCTTGACTGGAAATTCTTCTAAATATTATAAGGACAAAGCTTCAGAAAAAGCTAACAAAACAGATGCTGGGCCACATTGACAACTGCCTAGCAATATGATTGCTTTGGACAACCCTAACACCTCAAACTGGGATATGATGCCCCAATACCCTAGTATGCCTGGTTCTAATTAACAAAGAGGTAATTATGATAAACAGGATCGGGGAAGCAATAATTATAAACCAGCAAACTTACTGGCCTTTGACTAGAACAGTAGTATTACCACATTTGTCAAATGCTTTTGAAATGGCCATGCATGGGGCCAGCGACCATAACAAAGCAGCCACTATGATTGACTGCTTGGATGAGTGGAGCATTAGACTGATTATGACTCACAATAACAAAAATCCAACATATGCTGAAGTCAAGGAGGCTGTGCTTCATAAATTTGGAAGTCCAGAACAGATGTCAACCAGAAAAGCTAAGCTTATGAACATTTTCTTTAAGAAAGATGAAGCTGTGGGATCCGCCAACAAATGCCACAAATATTTCTCAAAATATATATAAACTTACTTTTTAAAATAAAAGTAATAATAAAAACGCTTTTTTAAAGTTTTTTATTTTTTTATTATTTGTGTGGGGCAAGCCAGAAAAAGCTCTCCTATTTTGATACTAGTATTTCATATTTCAACTAGTTTGAATATCAGGGCCATGGGAATTTTGGGCTATAGTGTCAAAAAGCTTAGTCATCCAAATTAGGAAAGATAGGCTTCAGCCTATCATATGAGGGAAAATATTCTGGGGTAGAACAAACCCATGTGGCAATGATTTGATAAATTGCACCCAATCACCGGCGGGTAAAATCTTCTCACCTCAGTGGACCTCCGTCACGCCTAAAAAAAGGGGGGTCCCCACTTAAGAAGTGGTATGGAATGAGATGCAGCTGAGGGGGAACCATGTGATGGATGTCCCAAATTTGGCTGAGGAGTCGGAGCAATCCAACTATCAGTTTTTTCAATAAGTTGATTTTGATTATGAAACATGTTTTCCCGATGGGTAGGGTTCCACCAAGAATCCGCCAGAGTCTTTTGGCCAATGGTACTCATATCCTCATTAACCATAGTATTGTTAGAAGATCGGACATGTAATTGGCCAATCATAGTAGTGGATTTGGGGGAATTTTTACCTCCAACTTTCTTTTTGAAAGTCAAGAAGGAGAAAGTCCAACATTGCCCCCCCAAGAATGTTGGGGGGAGTATAGGACCGTAGGAAGTGGCCATGTACCGAGTTTATGGTAGCTCCTGTAGCCAAAGACTTTATAGAATGCTCATTTCCTCTCTTATACGTGATGGTAAATGGCCCCTCCCAGATTGATCCAAGTTTGCCACTTTGAGGAGTTATGCAATTGTGGTAATATAAGACCTTATCTGACACTTGGAATGAAGGTAGGGGAGCCCAAAGCTCATTGGCAGTTTGGCGTTCTTTAGTGACCGTTTTGGCTAGGTTGGTCATAGCCTCTGATTGAAGCTGAATGATGCGGTATGCTAACCTTTGCAAGGCTTTCTCAGGCTCCTCTCCACTAGAGAAGACATCCTTAGCTAGAAGGGCAGGTATTCTTTTTCACTGCCATACATAACTCGGATAGGGGACATTTTCCTAATCTGGTGATAGCAAATTTGGTAAGCCATAAGAGCACTAGGGAGATAATGATCCCAATGAAGGGGAGAAGCCATTTTCCATAAAATCAAAACCAGAGCACCATTGGCTCGCACTACTGTACCATTTATAATGGGTTATATGGATCTGATAATAGTTGCTGGGCTCTCATGGAGGTAGCCAAGATTTTGACAACACTGGAGGTGAAGTTTTTTCAATTGCCGCAGAGTAGTACTTGAGGGCACCCATGTCGAGTGAAAGTATTTTAATGGAGAAAGATTTCAGTGGCCTTAGCAGTTTGGTCCAGAAGCGCCACAGCTTCAACCCACTTTGTGAAATGGTCAATACCTACCAAGATATATCTGTTTCCACCTGTGGTCTGAGGAAGCGGCCCTACTACATCAAAGCTTATGGTATGGAATGGCTGTTGCGGGGTAGTTGGCTGATATTGTTATCTAGTCTTGAACTGAGACTGCTTCTTACACGTAAGGCAAGCATCCAAGACTTCAACGATGGCTTCCATAATTCCCTCCCAAAAGTACTAATCCAAAAACCACTCATAAGTTTTCTTTGCTCTTCCATGGCCTAAGGTTGAATGAGCTTTTAGGATAACAGGTACACGTTCTGAGGGCCATAGGTAAGGCAACCACTTCGCCCCTACTTGTTTATACAACTTCCCGTTTTCTACTTTAGTGTTATTTGAGTGCCAGGTCAACATCCTCTGTACAGGCTCATCCTCATCCTCCCAGTCATTTGGGTCATTAGAAGATCATACAGCCGCTCTGCTTCACTGTTATCTATGTGGAGGATGGGCAGCCAAGTTAACCCATCAACATTCATGTGACGGGTTCCAGCTCGGTGTTCAATCTTCATGTCATAATGCTGGGGCTTTAGAGCCCAGCGAGCTAACCGCCCCATAGGGTCCTTCATGTTTTGCAACCATTTTAAAGATGCGTGGTCCATAATCAAAGTGAAAGAGGTCCCATACAAGAAAGGGCGGTAATGCTTCACTACTAGTAGAATGGCAAGACACTCCTTCTCAGTAACACTATAGTTGCGTTCCACCTTTGATAGCATCTTACTGAAATATAAGCAGGATGATCTACCCCTTTTTCATCCAGTTGGGCTAGGATGGCCCCGACGGCGTAGTCTAAGGCGTCTGTAAACAAAATAAATGGTTTTTCATAATCAGGATGCCTTAGGTAGGCCGTTTTTATAGCAGCAGCTTCATTGTTTTAAAAGCAGTCTTCTGTTCAGTGCCCTATTGAAAAGGGATATTCTTCTATAGTAAGCGAACGAGGGCTCGCTGAGTTGGGCAAACTTAGGGATGAACTAATGGTAATACCCCATCATCCCTAGAAATACTTGTATATCCCGTAGATTTATGGGGGGAGGCATTCTGGCAATCGCTTCAACCTTATCTTGTATGGGTTGGATACCCTGTCAAGAAATGGTATGTCCGAGGAAGTCTTTTTCCTTTGGAAAAAGGTATAATTCGAAGGTTTTAACTTGATGTTTGAGTTTTGTAAGCGTTGGAACACCTTCTTCAGGTGATCAAGGTGTTCATTAAAGGACTTCAAGAATATGGTAATGTCATCAAGATAGACGATGACGCAGATTAACTTAAGATCCTGCAAAATGTGATCCATCGCATGCTGGAAAGAGGAAGGTGCATTGCACAACCCTTGGGGTAATCGTGTGGGTTGGAAAAGACCTTCACAGCATTTCAAAGCGCATTTCTCCTGGTCTTGGGGAGAAAGATCCATTTGCCAATTGCCACTAGCCAAGTCCATGGCGGAGAAAAAGTTTGAGCCTGAAAGCTGGGCCAGGGCATCATCATTGCGTGGGATAGGATAACTATCCTTTTTCATAAGATTGTTTAACCTGCAATAGTCCATAACTATCCGGTGACCTACATTTTTCTTCTTAATTAGAAAAAGGGGGAGGACCAAGGGCTTTGCGAAGGAACTAATAACCCGCGTCTAATAACTGCGTGAGTTCCATCCTCATCTGCTGTTTCTCCACTTTTGACTTGCGGTAAGATTTTGACCTAATGGGATGGGCATCACCCACATCGATGGAGTGGCACCAGCCCTTCATGTGGCCATAATCATTATCTGACTTCGAGAATATCACTATAATCATCCAGAAGAGTATGCACTTTCTCCAACTCATCTGAGGTCAGCTCATCTGAGATATGGACGTTTAATAAGGTTATACCAAGTTATCTGCGGGCAGGCCTAAATCTGCCATTGAGCCAATGGAGTGGATTTGTTCAACTTCCTCCACAGGGAGTAAAACCCTCAGCCCACCTCCTGGTGCTTTCTTTTAATTATGTCCTTTTTGGTGAGGTTTCCCAACAGTAGAGTAATAGGACTCTGGTAGGCTGGGTCTAAAATGCCAGGCAATACCCAAGGCTCAAAAGGACTAACACCCTCAATGATTAAGAGGTGTAGTAAACAGTGGTGAGGGATTTTGAGAGTGATTTTCTTGTCTATCACTCTTTGTTCACCTGGCGTAACCACCACCTCATCGGCCGCATAAAATGGAATACCTTCAATAGCATCCACTGAATTTGGCAATTTCTTTGTATTTCGCCCAAAGGTGGTATAATGTAAAGGTAAATCGGAAAGCGGGTACTCAACCATGCAAGAGTATTCATTCTTTCTGGGTTCTTTATTGGATAGAACTAAGGGGACTTCATAATTGAGCAATGACAGGAACCCCTGCTTCATAATGATAATACCTTCATATTCAATATTAAACTGAGTAACTATGAGTATATCATAGGCGTTGTTATCCAAAGCCACTGCAGGGGCTGATAAATTAAGCTTCCCAATACAAATGGGAAGGGATGAGTAAGTGCCAAGTGTGCGGGTGTGGTTGGGACCAGAGATTCCAAATTCTTGATTGTACTCCAAGTCAGGCGCAAGTTTGACCTTTTTTATCAACTTGGAGGAGATTGCGTTCACCAGGGAGCCTGTATCTAGGATGGCCATCACCCAAACTTTTTGGATAACTACTTTGACCTTTGTAAGTATCCCCCCTAAATTGGGCGATACCGCTAAGACCTCCTTGAGATGAAAAGTGGAGGTTAATTTGTGCGCGGTCTCGGGGTAATTTTCCAGGATATATTTTATGGTATGGCCATACTGGAGAGGGCGAATAAGGTTTGATAAGACCTCATTCGCGTCACTGGCAGTGTCAATAATGGCTGGCTCCCAAGAGCTTGGCGGAGATACGTCTCTTCAGGTATGGTGGCCTCATCTACTCCTCCAGCGTTCAAGTGATCAGGGACTATCACTTCAGTGGGTACTCCTACGACAAAATAGCCAACCTCATCTGTTCCCCCTCAGAATCATCCTCAGGGGTATTGTAAAACGAGTTATTGGCATAAGTTGTTTAAATGAGTCAGGCACATAAGCTTCGTCAGCAATAGGTGTGCCTCTCCTACACTGACATTTCTTTTCCCTGCTCCTGTTCATCGGCGTCAGCTTTCTTTTCCAGCACACAGCCTCCTTGTGTCCAAACTTGTAGCAGTATTCACACTGAGGGCTTGCAGGACATTTCGCCTTTGATTTTGCTATCAGGGCCCATTATCTGAAGGGATCCTTCTTGTCTTCAATAACCAGGACCCGAGGCTTGAGCTTTGGATCCTCAATAACTATAACGCGAGGGTGGAATACTGCTCCGCGAGGAACTTTGGGCTTATGGAAAATAGCAACATCTAGTAACGCCTCCTATATATCTTGAATGGTGCAGAAATAGCGCTTTACTGAGGTGATGTGCATCGCCAAAAGAGGGTGAGATGACACTCCATTCAAAAAGCGGCTACAGCGGCTACAGCGTCATCCAAGGTCATCATCTTTGAAGTCAACAACGTCTGTGCTTCCATATAGAATTGTTCCACAAAGGCGACCACTGACTCCCCTTTTCGGATACTCATACGCATAAAAGCTTGCTTTTTCATGCTTAAATCCTGTTTTGAGCCAAACGTATTTATGAGGGCCTCTTTAACCTCGGACCAGGTGCTAAGAGCATCCATATGTGGGACCCTCACCTCCTGTGCCATGTGGCCCAAACAGGAAAGAATATGTTTGGCCTTCTGATGATCAGTCGCCCCTTCCATAGCCGCTTCATAAATGTATAAAAATGAAGCAATGCTGCCCTCGCCGGGGATAAACTTGTCTTTAAACGTCGGTTTAAATGAACTAAAGTCACCATATTAAGGGTATGAATAGCTGGAGCTTCTTTTTCTGGGGTTTTAGAGCAATAGTTTAACTGGTCAAAGGTGCATGAAAGGCGATCAAACTTGTCTTGCATGGGTTTGAGCCAGGTTTTCACTTTGGAGAGGGCTTCTTGGGGCCCAGATTCACATATTCTCAGGTGAGCTTTGATCCCCAGTTTGTGAGTTTCAAGATCTTCTACTCGGCTCTCCAAAGCATTGACTTGGAAGTGGAATTGTGACACCAGCAAGCTTAGGTTTATTTGAGCAGCTTCCACGGCTTCCACGCGTTTCTTCAGCTCTTCTTTCATTTGTTTACACCCTTCATCTTCACGAGGGTGTGAGCTTGGGCCTTGTACTCCATCCTTGATCTTCTCATACTTCCGCTCAACCTGCGTTATTTGACTAAATACTTCCTTCAACAGCACAGGGCTTTCCAGAGAAGCTTTTATCACTTTTGCTTTTGGTTTCACATTCATTCAGGTGACGCACCAAATATTTGGTATTTTCAAATGAAGCTTTGAGAGCTAGCTCCTTTTCTAGCTGAACAACCTTGGCCGCAAGGGTGGAGGTGGCACTATATGGTTCAGGCAGCAGACGGCGTTTGAGCTCATCAATATGTGAAAAGGCCTGGGCTAACTGTTGCTCCACTACAGCCACACGCTGTTCATATTCAACTTGAGGGGTGGAGATGGGGGCTAAAAAAGGTCCCAGTGCATTTGCTCATTGTTCTTTTCAGGTTCTTTAGCAAACACCTCCAGCAATGAGCGAGTGCTAGCGATGAAAGCGTTCAGTTCATCCCAAAGATCTTCATGGCCTCCTCGACATACTTTACAATCTGAGTATCCATGGTAGCAACTCAGTCATGCAGCTGAATGATGAAGTTGGATTAGCTTCCACACCAGATCTGACTTCTCCAAGGTGTTCAGAGGTCAGTTGGTACAACTTATCATAAGCTAAATTCAGAGCTGCATGGGTATCTAGGTGTCGATGTAGCTCTTCAGGATGGCTGGCTAAGAGATGCATCATGTGGACCAAGGTGGTGTGAGCAAACTTGCATATGTAGGTGGTCAAATTTGTGAGCTGGCTGTAGGTCTCCAGGAGGACACTAATCTCATAGATAAACAGTGGCGTTCCTCTACCAACGACACTCATTTGCAAGATGCAATGTCGCCAAGGATAAGGATGCCATGTGTAAGGTCTCTCAAAGCTTTGGTGGCCAGCCAGGTGATGCGGCAAGATTCAAGTAATAATATGCACTCAAATCGTTCTTCTCCAAATGTCAAAGTGGTAGGGCTGTCCATCCAATCATCATTTTCAGCTCCTCTCCATTTTGCACCCAGCGAGTGACACTCTTTATTGCTTTTATACTTCATCAAAGTATACAGGGTGAACCCCTGTAGTAAGCACCAGTTTGAGGGATCCGCCGATGGATACCAAAAAGAATTTTCAAAACTTATATAAACCTTTTCTAAATTAAAAGTAATAATAAACGCTTTTTTAAAGTTTTTATTTTTTTATTATTTATGTGGGGCAATTCAGAAAAAGCTCTCCTATTCAATACTAGTATTTCATATTTCAACAGTTCAAATATTGGGGCCATGGAAATTGGGGGCTATAGTGTTAAAAAGCTTAGTCATTTGAATTAGGAAAGATAGGCTTCAGCCTATAAGAACAAGGGAAAATATTCTGGGGTAGAACAAACCCGTGTGGTAATTATTTGATAAATTGCACCCAATCACCGGCGGGTAAAATCTTCTCACCTCAGTGGACCTCCGTCACGCCTAAAAAAGGGGGGGGGGTCCCCACTTAAGAAGTGGTATGGAATGAGATGCAGCTGAGGGGGAACCATGTGATGGATGCCCCAATTTTGGCTGAGGAGTCGGTGCAATCCAATTATCAGTTTTAATAAGCTGATTTTTGATTATAAAACATGTTTTCCCGATGGGTAGGGTTCCACCAAGAATCCGCCAGGGTCTTTTGGCCAATGGTACTCATATCCTCATTAACCATAGTATTTTTAGAAGATCGGAAATGTAATTGGCTGATTGTAGTAGTGGATTTTGGGGCATTTTTACCTCCAACATTCTTTTTTGAAAGTTGAGAAGGAAAGTGTCTGACAGAAGCAATTGATGAATTTTCAGATTGATTCTATTGAAAAGCTCAAGTTCTCTTAGGCGCATGGGCTATGGTCAATTTTGATGCTAAGATTACACTAGAGCATGCAGTAGAACCTTACCCTAATCTATAAAACACTTTATTGCCTGCTTACGTGCAAAACCTTGTAACATCTTAATTGGTTGACTATTTGTGCAAATGCTCAAAAAATTATGGCCCTCTCAATAATGGTTACAGATTAGTGACTGGCACCTTTGCTGAAAAGCCTTTTGAAACCCATAAGAAGATTGACACTAATCCGCCTGTAAGAAATGAGCAAAACTTAAATGCAAGAGCCCACAGCCAGTGAGTGAAATTACTTGCTTTAATTGCAATTGTAAAGGTCACTATGCTTCCTGATGCCAACAGCGAAATGTCAATGTAGTCCTTCCCAATACCATGCAGGAGCAGGGAAAAGAACAAGCACAATAGTTGCGGGATGCTCTATTGTGCCTAAGACAATAGTCTCACCTGATTGACAAGAAAATGATGGCCACAGGGCCTCATTTAACAATAAAATTGATTCTATTTTAGTATCAAATGAAGATTCCTCGAATGTACATGTTTTAACTCGCTCCCAGAGTATGGTTGTCACACCTGAAGCCTCTGAAGTAGTCGCTAAACCCTATGTGCAACAAATAATTGAGAATATTATAGCCAATGGGCTGAGCAATGCAGAAGATACCCCATGTCTGAAAGGGGTCAATGTAGCAATGCCAATTGACACATTCATCAATGAATGTCCCAGTATTGGGAATACTCTGAAGCACATTCTTAGCTCCCTGGATTTTTCATATACACTTAGTAAACTCTATTGATTCTTACTACTCTTAGTGCACTTATGTGTATATTCTGGTCAACAAGGTTAAAATTGTAGCTATTGTTGATAGTAGAGCACCTGTAAACATTGTTTCCACAAAGCTGGTTAAGAAAAACGAAAATAGCTCTGGACATTGAGCATCATCAAGAATATGGGACTTCAGGCTTTAACAGCACTAAGAGTGAAGGAGTTTAGAGCGCTTTGCCACTGCGATGTGGAGCTTTGGTAGTTGCTGCACCCGCTATAGTGCTTCCAAATGCCAACTATGACATATTAATTGGAACTAGTCTTTTAAGGACCTGTGGATCCTTGCTTTTTAAAGAAAACATCTTGATGATATTGGGCCAATCACTTCCAATTTATTACTCTCACAACGATATGAAGCCCACAAGCTGTCCTAGAAATTTTATCAATATATCTTATGCCGATGGGATAATACCAGTAGGATATATTCAGCGGGGGAATCAAAGCTGCCCCATGCCAACTGCCATAAATGAAAATCGAGGAATAACTCTATGTGTGAATAAGGATGCGACAATAGCTCTAGGTCATCAACTGGTTATGAGGACTGGGACCACACTGGATATTCCAGAAGGACTGTACGGGGAGGTTGTATCCCCATGGCATCATTCTCAAATGGAACCTAGTGTTGCGCCTGGAATACTTATACTGGGCATGGAGAGATTGATGTCTTACTAGAAAATTTGACCAGACAAAAATTAAGGTCAATAAATATCAGGTAGTCACTTTTGTGCATCTATTTCCGAGGGATGAGTTAGTATCAGATGTCAAATTTGGTGACTTATCTAAGTTTGGCTTACCAACTGAAACCATTGGGGCACATAATGTAATAACTCAAGAATCATTACTGGATTAGCAGAATAACAGAAGGATGAAGCACTAGAGTTGTTTGAATGATACTCCAAATTTTTGCCAAAGATGACCTAGATTTAAGTTGTGCAAAAGGAGTTCAGCATTTTGTTGATACTGAGGACCATATTCCTATTAGAATGAGGCCAAATTTGGCGCCCTAGGGATAGTGACAAAATAGTTGGCGAAGAGCTAGACAAATTGCTGAAAAGTGGAATGATAGTGCCATCCAAAAGCCCGTGGGCCAGCCCCAATTTAATTGTAAAGAAAAAATATGGCAGCAATCGAGTTGTGATTGATTATTGAGAGCCTCAATGCCATTACAAAAAAGGATTTGTATCCGTTGCCCAGGATTGATGATGCTCTGGACCGTCTGGGAGGGGCGAATTACTTTACTGAAATGGACCTCATCTCAGGATATTGGCAAATTGAGCTGCCACCAGAGGAGCAGGAAAAGTGCGCGATGATTGCTGCTCAAGGGTTTTTTCAACCAACACGCATGCCACAGGGGCTGTGTAACGCACCAGCAACCTTTCAGCGTGCAATAGACACGATTTTGGAGAACATTAAATAGTTCTGCGTTCTAATGTACCTGGATGACATCAATGTCTTTTCACAAACTTTTTTCCAAACATCTGGAGCACCTTATACAAGTGTTCAAATGGTTGTTGAAGGCCAACATGAAGATAAAACCTAGAAAATGCCAATTCTTTAAAGAACAATTGGAATACCTCAGGTTCATGATTGATTCCAAGTGCTTGCAGCCTCAGCCTCAAAAGGTGGAGGCGATCTACAATATGCAACCTCCGACAAGTATGAGAGATGTTCAAGTGTTCTTAGACATGGTAGGATACTATCAAAAATTTGCAGAAGGGTTTGCAAAGATTGCTGAGCCTCTATTCCACTTACTACAAGGGAAATTCGTTTTTCTGGGCAGAGGAATGCCAACAAGCCTTTGAGGCTTTGAAAAACAAGATGAGCTGACCATCTAGTACTAAAAAAAAAAAACAAGATGAGCTTGGCGCCTATCTTCTGATATCCCGATTTCAGCAAGCCTTTTATAATACAAAAAGACACCTCATTGACTGCAATTGGTGGTGTGCTATTGCAGATTGGGGATGATAGTGAGGAGCATCTAGTAGCTTATTGCAGCAGGATGCTGAATAAGCATGAACATAATTATACGGTGACTGAAAGAGAATGTCTGGCTGTCATCTATGCTTGTAAACAATTTCAGGTTTACTTTTATGGCACCAAGTTTCAAGTAGTAACGGATCACAGCTCACTATGATGGCTCCACAATCTCAAGGAACCTGAAGGACGGTTAGCCAGCTGGGCTTTGAAATTACAAGCGTACAATTATAAAATTATTCATAGATCTGGAGCGGCCCACAAAAACGTGACAGACTATTGCGACTTCCTATTGTAGATGCCCTGAGCAGTTTGGCCGATGAGCTTCATGAAAAAATGATTAACTGAAAGTATGGAGATGAACCACCTAAAGTTCAAAAAGTGATTGAGAAGCATAAATTGACACTGAATATTGAAATGGAGTACTATACAAACTTAAACCTTATGGACAACGTCAAATATTCATAAAACCTTCCGACTGAATGGAGATTATTACACAAGCACATAAGGCTATCAGACATGGGAGAATGACTAAGACGCTAGAATTAATTTGATCAAGTTACTATTGGATTTCATGCGATCTAATATCCAAGATAGGCTCAATAAATGTCATTTATGCCAAAATTGAAAACCTATGAAGTCAGATGTGAAATACCATTTGATCATACCTGATTGGCCTGGCATACCGTGTCAATTGATTTAATTGGCCCTTTGCCTGTGAGTAGCCTAGGCAACAAATACTTAATTGTTGCTATTTGACCATCTAATGAAATGGGTGGAAGTGAAAGCAATTCAAGACGGTGGGGCTCTAACTACTGCCAAGTTCATTATGGATAATATTATCTATAAGCACGGATGCCCCCAGAAGATCTTGATGGAGAATGGCATGAATTTTACTGCACAAATGGTACAACGGTAATTGAGTTGATGTTCATTAAAGGAGTGTTGTCAACACCATACCATCCTAAGACTAATGGTATGGTAGAGCAAGTGAATGGCACTATAATTGGCATTTTACGCAAAAATGCAGCCTTAGCGCCTTCACAATGGGCAACTTTAACAAATGCGACCATGTTTGCATATAATATCAGACACCACAGCAGCACAGGCCACTCTCCGTTTCAACTTTTTGTATGGTAGACAGCCCGCTCTGCCTCCATTATTATATTCAGTACTAAGTTCAACTGATGCAATTAACACAAACAACTATGTCGAGCAAATAGAAAAGATCTCAATCAAGTTGCAATCTGAAGCTTTTCTAAAACACAATTAGTTAAAAACTATTCAGAAGAGCTAGGACGATGCTCAAAGAGCTATGTTGACTAAGTTAAATGAAGGAGATCTAGTAGTATATTGTGACACTCATAGTGCAGGCCGCGCGCAGAAGCTAGTTTCAACTTGGTAAGGTCCATTTATTATAATGGAGAAAATCGTCTGAAGACATATATACATTAAGGATCAAGGTGGCTGGGTTGTGATTCGAGTACATGCTAAGTTCCTTCATCTATATCATAAAGAATAATAATACAAAAAAGAAAAGAAAAGAAAAAGTTATAATAAAAAAATTAAAATTATTAAAAATTTGGATATAATAAATATTAATAATGAAAAAGAAAAATATATATATATATATATGCAAGCTGTAGAGTTTAATTTATTGATTTGATGCCTCACTGGTATTAATACTAGGTACCCCCTCTTTGGTAGGGGAGGAGAACAAAATTGAACTGGAGAAACCTGCAACTGAATTGGAGAGATGTGGATTTCATACAAGTCCCAACTATCTAGACCCTGGCGGAGATGTGCCAAACCCAAGAAAGCTCAGTACCAGGCACGCTGGCCCTGTCAGTTTAGGAAAGGCCATCGAACTAAGGGGAAAGTCCATTGGAAGGGACTTCAGAATAGGCGGGATATGTTTGACTCTGAGTAAATGCTGCCAAAGGTAAGATACAATTGGCAAAAAGACTCTCAAGGCAGGGGTAAATGGAGGGAAGGAACTCTTTCACGCAAAACATTTGGGAACAGGCCTCATCTAATACCCTATGCATGTCAGGCAGAGTATCAGTGGGAAGTGACAAAAGAGGGAAGTAAACGCACACACCCAAAAGAGCCATCTGAGGGGACAAACTTCTCAGGAAGCCCCTTAGCCAAGCTTTTACAAAGGGCTCAGTACAACACCAGGATGCGCTGTCCTTTGAAATCTGAGTCTTGAAGCTCAACACAATGTAAAAATAGGTATGTACCAAAGCGGGTTCACACCATAGCCTAGCAACAGAGTTAGCAAAAATAAGTGCCTGGTCAACCTCAAAAATATTGTATGCAGCAACCTCAGGACCAGTTGCAAGTGTGGATGACATGTAGGCCCATAAGCTCTGACATTGAATTGAGCTCAAAACCCAATGAAGCCATGCTGCCCGCATGAAGGGAGGAAGCAAGATTTTTTGAAGCAAAGACGTTAAAAAGTGAAAACAAGAATTCCAAAAGAAGATCCCCATCTGAAGCGAATTGATTTTTGGATCAGGGTTTCTTTGGACTGAACAGCTTCAGAAGGCCGAAGAGATAAAGAATATGTTAAGAGGGGATCCCGCTTAACACATCGGGATTTTTGGATGACTGTACCTGGAGCCATGGAGGCTTGTTCAGGTTGATCAATTGGTGTTATCACAGAGGGTTGCGAAGCCAAAAAACTATTATTGTGGAAGCATAGCTGGTTGACCCAGCTTGAGGAACCATGGGCAACACGCCTAAGTTGACCATAGCTCACTGCATGGACTTGCTTAGCCTTAGGAAGGCTAATTGGTCTGAGGCAGAAAGGCTATTAAAATAACGTTTATACTTGGAGGAGCGTGAAAAGTGAGACATTGTGACCCAAGAAGAAGGGTACCGCCGCTTATATCTAGTCAAGGCGGGGGAAAAGTTGAGTAATTGACTGGACCTAATTGGTAAGTATTTGATAGGGACATGATAATGTTAGCGTGCTTAAAACTTATTATGGATCATATCAGATATCAGTAATTATGGACCAGGTATATTCTAAGCTTTTGCAAAGCTTAGGATCTGCGGCCTAGCAATTTCACTTAATAATTGACTATGATGACATGTGCTCAAGGGCTTTGTTGGTTAGGTCAACTTAAATTAAGTTTTGACTTAATAACATGGGCATGTGGGCTTTGTTGGTCTATGTTAAAATTAGTTTTTAATGTCAGTCAAGTTTTTTATCGAATTGATTGCTAATTAGTGATATGAATCACTTTGTTAGTGCTACCAATTACATGTGAAATTGAATAGTTCAGCTAGTTTGAAAATGTGTCTGAAATGCCATTTTGAAAATGATGACAGTGTTTACTCCGATCCTGAGGCTGAGCAGGATGCCCTGAGTCAAAGTATTTGTAGACGTTCTTATAAACATTTTATGTGGCAAAGTGCCATTGAAAATGAGAAGTCATGGGTAAGATGTGGTGAACATTGAACCCTATAAATAACCCTCATGTTGATGCTGATAAAATAACATTCAACTACTGGACTAGTTTATAATTTATCTTATAAACAATTTTGCGTTTAGTACTTCTTTTTTGTATTAGTTGATTTTTACTTGGGATCAGTAAGATCAGGGAGGCGTGCCATCATCCAAGTAAAATGACAGGGTATACAAATTAAATACTACCAAGAAGATATACCTTAAAATTTAATCACCATACTGTCTATTGTCATCACACAATATACGCATGAAGCTTTATTCCACATCTGAAGAAGAACCAGCCTTTGAAGCAGAACCAAATATCAACACTGATGCCCATGGATCCTTGTCCAGATTTAGCAGTTGAAGGAGACCATCCCTTACTGATCAATCTGATTTGGCTTGTACGCTAGTAACACAATTGGCAATTCAGGATGGTACATCTGTTGACAAGCCCGCCTAATTATTTGTACGTTTAATCAAATTGATCATTTCTTATTAAATGGATGGCTGACTGTAGGAAAGTGGTGAGTGTAAAACACCTTGGCTCTAACAAGAGGAGGAACCCACACCCAAAACTGAAAATAAATAGTACCCTCCGCCAATATATATAGGGAATGCTTGTAGGCTGGGAGGGATATTTGCACCAAAAGCTCCACTCCTTCAGGACATGTCATTTGGGATGGTAAAACTCGCGAAATAAGAGGTGCATTGGGAGCCAAGTTCACTAATGAGACTATAGGACGGATGATGGATAAGATTTGGGTGAGTGGATAATGGTAACAAGATCCGCCGCATCAGAATCTACAGGGCAATGTGCGGGGTAACAAATTAAAAAGTCAGGAAGAACATTCATTGCTCCTTTCACATTTTCATATCAGAAATTAAAACTACACAAAAACCTGGTAGGTTTGAGATTGCCTGTGTACTAACTTCTTTGGTTTACAAAAGTAGAGAAGGGCTTGATGATATGTTTGCACTGTTAACTCATGTTGAGCACCCGCAGAAGATACCATCAGTGGGTCAAGGCCCATGCCACAGTAGCCAGCTCCTTATTTTAAATTGCCCAAGACTGCTCCTTGGGAGAGAAATTTCAGGAAAAGTAGGCGATGGGCTGCTCTAACCCTTCATGCTCCTGAAGCAATGCAGCCCCCACTGCAACAGATGAAGCATTGCAGTCTATGATATAGGGCCTAAAGGGTCTGCATGTTTCAGGATAGGGAAAGACAAAGGCACCTCTTTAATTGACTTGATTGCCTGCTGGCACTCAGGCTTCCAATGAAAGGGGACATTCTTACCTGTAAGTGGATGAAGAGGGCGGTTAACTGGGATAAGGCATGGGAGATTTATTTAAGAAAATTATAGTGCCCAAGAAACTTCTTAATTGCTCTTGGGTCGTTGCAGTGGGACACTCGCGGATGGCATCCAACTTGTTAGGGGAATGACGTACCCATCTTTTATGATGAGATTGCCTAGAAATGTGACTTCCTCCTGATAAAAATAGCATTTTGATGGCTTAACAAACAGGCTCGTTTTATGTAAGGCCGCCACAACTTCTTCCAATTTTTTTATGTTGTTTAGGAGTTGGGGAATGTACCAAGATATCTTCAATATAAGCTACCATGCAGGTGAACTGGAGATCACCCAACACACTATCAATCATACTTTGAAATGTGGCTGGTGCATTTTTCAACAGAAAAGGCATTATTCTAGGTTTGGAAAATACCCCCCTTTGTTTGGATAGCGGTAAGCCATTCCTGAACCTTCCATCACCCGGATTTGGTTAAAGGCACTAATAAGGTCAATTTTTGAGAACACACGCAACTTATAAATTACTTAAATGATAGTTTGCTCCAGTGGTAAAGGGTAGGGATCATGAACTGTGGTTTTATTTAGGTGACCATAATTCATGTAGGGATAAAGGGAACCATCAGCCTTCTTTGCAAAAACAATGGGAGAAGCAGCTAGGGATGTCTCTTTAACAACCACCCTTTCTTAAGAATGTCATCCAAACATACATTAAAGAGAAGCCTCCTCCTCCACTGTGTGCGAGTACAAAGGGCAGTTAAAATTTATACCTGCGCTGTTGTTAAACCCTAAATTGAATTTAGTATGGGGGAAAACGATCCACCTTCTCAGAATCAAAGATACTTTGGTATCCCATTAATGCCTCCAGAAAATCCAATGGAAGGTTCACATGGGAAACAAGGGAAGTGATGGAACTGCTGCCTTATGTTTTTTATAAGAAAAACCCCTACGGGGAACTCGCCTTCCGTTTGGTCATTAGTGAATGACAACATATTGGACTCCAAGTGAATTTTAACATGCTGTCAATGCCATCAACCCATCCCTAAGATTACAGGAAATGCTAAGTGTAGCATTATGGAGAATCGATTGAAAAAGGTTAATTGATGAACAGAGAAACAGTACTTGGTGTTGAACTAGCTATGAGGGTTGGGAGGCCAATGAAGCGACCATCACCTTAGGACCTAAGTCAAGGTCAAGTTCCAACTAGTAGGTTAAATCTACACTCATGAAATTAACCACTTCTCCAGTGTCCACCGAAGCCTCAAAGGACACGTGGTGAACGCCAATACTAATTTTCATAGGAAATAAGAATAGGTGAAATTCAATTTATTGGAAGCTATAGTTGAGTATGTAGATACAAAAGAGATTGTACTAGGATTGGGGAAACAACAAGCTTCACAACATGATTAGACACTTCATAAGTCAAAATTCCAGAATATACTGAAATGGGCACAATGGCCACGGAAACTATAGGAATAGATTTGGACAATGGTTCAGAGCTGAAATTTGACACCAAGGCCAACTCAACAGCTTATAGCTTGAAGATCCCATTATAGAGGATGGTCATAAACAATTCAAGAGGTACTAGGCTATTGTTGCAATAGTGGAACTTATTCACAACCTTATGTAGCTGAGAGAAAAGAACCACTGCTACGCCAAGCCAAACGAGAAGGGCGAAAATGGCTAAAGCTAATGGTTGGTCGATTATGCTATAGATAAAGCAAGTTATCTTTAGACCAGCCTGCAAGTTAAAGTGCTGAAGCACCTAACCGCCAAGCCCAAATGCCAGTGGCACTGCTGCTGGTAAAACTGTTATAAGACCAGGAAGGGATTTCGCCACTAAGCTCCCATAAGACATTGTCATGTATAAGCACCTAACAATGAACCAGGTAAAACTGGCCAGGGTCCTGTGGGTTTTTGAAATATGTTTGGGAGGGGTAGTTTAAATTTGAATAAAAAAAGGCTGGAATTAGGTATATGAATTTGTATTGGAAAGTAAAATAAAGAAATCGACTAACAATTTTCTCAGTGCAACTCAACTGATTAAATAGTGTTCAATTAGGGTCAGCTTGTCAAAGCAGGGATTGGGGCCCTTAAATTCGACCTACCCCATAAAATTTTAGAAAATGGGAAAATGAATCTAATCTGAACTGACATTGAGGGTTTAGTGGCAAGCTGAAATGCTATCAGTTCATCTGCAAACGCCTGACCTGAGACTCTACTGCATTTACGTTGGTTAGAATGACATCTGGGCTGTTGAGAAATGGGAATCCCCCAGGCTATCCCACATAGGGGTGGTCCCAATGGGTGCATAAATGGTTTTAGGATGGCCTTCCTTCCCATGCCTGGTCGCCGGAGCATTTTTTCAGCCAAATGGGTTCCATCAAGCACCAATCCCAATTTTTGATATTGGGGTTTCAAACTATTGGTGATAGCACCCAATGGTGATACCTGCTCATTAGGAATTTTCCCTGAAAAATAAAGGGGAGTTTGGCATCAGAAATTGTACTGCTCAATGGCTCGATGCCATGAGAAATTTTGACTGAGAATTTTACATTTGTCCCATTCTGACTATTAGTTTCTCTTCCTTCAGGATTTATATCCATTGATTTTGGACCTTTCAGCTTCACTTCTATGAATTTGGCGCCATCAGTCTTATAAAGTCACTTCCACTCATGGGGAAGACTTTACCAATGATGTTAGTGCAGATTTCCTCAATTTTGCAAACTAAATTGGCAGAGGCAAGCGCAGAATCCAGGGGAGGAATTTTCAGAGGGAGCGCTATTACCCAGTGCTCATCTATCAAATGGGCGAGGTTGCCCTGGGTGATGAGGAGTACAGCTGCCCTCTTCAGACCCTTTTACTAGAAATGATAAAATCGCCTGATCCACGCAAAGGGGACGTTCCCCTGGAATTACAGTATAAAGGTGTTTTGTGCATGCACATGTCAAACAATGATTGGTATATTCCCTTACCATATTAGATAATTCAGGTCCAGAGAAGTATTATTGAATTAGTTTTTATGTTTTGTAAGCTCCAGGATGATCTGCAGGTGGACTATCATGACATGATTTAATCAATTCATACTGAAGATCAGCAACAGGAACCCACAAATTATTTCTATATTAGATAATTCTTGCCTGAATAGTATATGACTTATAAAACTTTTCTTTCTCGTTGCAAACACTTTTGCAACCTATTCAATTCAAGACTAAATCTAGTTTGATAATCTCATAGAGGAGATTAGTCTGCGCCCATGTCTGGGAGCAGTTGGGCAAGCAAGGCAAGAGGAGCAGGCGGAAGGCCCGCGGCCTCTAACGTTCAAAAACGCCCCGGAGAATCTGGCAGAATATTGAAAAAAATATAAAAAAACTGGTGGTCACAATTTCCCCAGAGATACTCGCGTGGCAAGCACGATGCAACCAGTACATCAACACGCCACACTACCAGCCACTTTTGTCGGTGGAATTCGAGAGTCTGTGTGTATCTGGACATCCAAAAAATGGCCTTATGGGAAAAATTTTGTGAAGATGTACACAAAATTTTCCCGGCCGCGGTGTATGTTGCACCTCACTCCATGTCATGCGGTTGGCTGGACCTAGGTTTCAAAAAGCAAAATAGCAGCAGATGAGGCTGCAGCAGTGCGCATAGTGGTTGACCTCCCCAAAGGGCAACGGATCATTGAAACTAAATGCACCAGATGGAATAAATCAAACCAAATTTTCCTCACGTTTGACTTTTTGCTTACTATGGTAAAATGTGACATTCAGAACAACACCTGAAAGATGGTCTCGCCATATATGGCAAAATACAATCTTTCGAAATGCAACATTTCACGCTGATGCCGCACCTGTGCACCGGCAAAGCCATCGCAGTTCTGACCTCATCTGAGGAGATCATGAAGGACCTAACCCAGATCCCGCACTCCACCTTTATTGTCATCGCAGGGCATACCACCCACCCATTCCAGTTAACCGTGGACAGCGCGCCCCCCATTTGCACCCACTGTGATGCATTCAGCCATAAGGCACATGCATGCCCCATCAAGGAGGGCGTCACATTCCAAGAGCACCCCTCGGCGGCCATTTTTTAGTGGAGAGGCGCACTATGAACCAACCGCAAGCACCAAGGAGGCTTTCCTGTGGGGAGCACAAGGCTGCTACCTATTGGTAAAGCCCATCTCCCCGCAGGAGCAGAAGAAGGCCAAGCAGGCCCATAGGGCCGCGGCCAAGGAAGCGGCTAAGGCCACCACCACCATCCCACACTCACAACGCCAAGAGGACATGGAGACCTTCACAGTGGAAGCAACTTGGGAATCCATCACCCAATCAGATTGGGAGGCCTATGCCATGCGGGCCACTCAAACTGAGGATCTGATGGGAGATTTGATCTCACCTAAAAGCTGCACCCAAGCTCCGGTCAAAACTGACTTGGGACCTATCCCAACCAAAAAATTTTTTTGCCCCACTCGACGGTGCACCAAACTTATCCGCACCACAAAAAATTTGTCCGACGTCAGGAAAACAAAAAGCGAAGGCTAAAGCCAATGCGACTCTTTCTGCAAAAATTAATAAAAACCCCGATAGCATTGCTGCTAACACCCATGCTGCTGTGAAAGCCCGTGGGGACCTGGAAGAGGCTGGTGGGCCAGGGGGCCCACCCCTCATACCTAAGGTGTGATGGGGGAAACCTTCACTCTAAGGACGCTGAATATCGCTGGACTCAAAGCCTCCCCATCCCAGGCTAGGAAACTGAGTTTTTTACAAAACAATTTACCTGTGGATATCCTGGCCATCCAGGAATCCCACTGTCTTTGAGGTTCCGAGGAAGCTTGGAAAACAATGCTCCTACCATCCCTATCCTTTTGGTCGAAGCACTGTGGGGTGCTAATTCAGAAAAACAATTTTTTCAATTTCCATCCTCAGAAACATTCCTAAATGACTGAGTGCTCATTGTCACCTTCTCATGGGCTGACATTGCGCACACAATCATCAACATTTATGCCCCAACCAGTGCACATGAGCATCAGGAATTTTTCTCATCGGTCAAATCCCTCCCGCTACCCCCCAATTCTTTCCTAGTTGGCGACATGAACTGTTGGCTAACCTCACCAATGGAATGGTGACTACCCTCACCCCACGCCCCACAGGGTCATGTAGAACTACGCGTTCTAAAAGCCACCCTTGGGTTAATGGATGCACTGCCGCGACATGCCCCACTGCTCAAAAACATGATGCGTTCCCACGTCCACAATGGCCAATTTAGGTCCATGACCTGCATCAACCTTATTCTAACGCCGGCGAAATTCCAACCCCACATCTCCCACTACAAAACAAAAAAAATGGAATTCTCTGACCACCAACTGGTCTCGATAACATACCACTTACCCATCACAGTTGCAAAGGCCCCACATTGATGCAAAATCCACCCCCCCTGAGCTCGCGTTGCCAGGATTTTCCTGGTGGGTGGAAGAGGCAACTTTGGAAAAATTGTTTGTTGCACCATTTTGCGCGGATCCCATTTCCTCATGGGCAACTTTTAAAGAAGACACTATCTTCCACTATCGCCATCTCTCATCCAGATGCTCACGAGCCACATTGGTGGTTATCTCACGCATGCTGGCGGAATTGGCCCACTTGGAGTCCAACATTCCAGCCACAGGATACAGCCCTGCATGGGGCCGGAAGTGGGCGGAGGCAGCCGCTCACCTCAATGCACTAGAAAGGCAACACAAACATCAGGTTTGTGTCCAATACTGGGCCACATGCATCACTAAAGGCGATAAGTGCACTGTATACTTATTTAAAAAATTTTGCACCACACCAGAGTGTGGCCTGCACACAGGTGCGAAGATCAGATAATTCCATTGCAGACACACCGGCCAAAGTGGCAATCAAAACGCAAAGATATTACTCCGAGTTATACCGAGCCAAACCAATTCAGCCAGCTGAAATGGCGGAATTTCTTGACCGAGCTCATATCTGCACCATTTTCTGATACCCAGAAATAATGAATTTAATTACTCCGAACAAATTATGGACAGCCATTTGCAGTGCGCCAAACCAAAAATGCCCAGGCCCAGATGGCATTCCATATGAGTTCTACAAAAAATATTTTAAATATATATCCCCATTGCTGCTAGCCTCACTCAACCAAAGCCTGTTGGAAATGCGCCTCCTACCAGGAGGACATGAGGCCTTTACTGTCACACTCTTCAAGAAAGGGGATAGGCTCAACTTAGCCAACTGGCGCCCCATTTCTCTAACAAACACAGACACCAAAATTTTGACCAAAATCGTGGCTAACCATTTAGGGACTGTAGCATCTGCCACCATCTCCCCAGAACAAATCGGTTTCATCCCCAGAAGGTCGATTTGGGATAATGTGCACTCTGTGGCTAATGTGTGTCAGTCCACAGCCTCTGGGGCACTTGTATTCTTGGACCGACAAAAGGACTATGATAGAGTAAACTGGGAATACCTCAGGGCCTGCCTCCATCAATTCTGCCTACCCCCCCCCACTTCATAAATGGGTGATGCTGCTCACGGAATCTGCGACAATGGCAGTGCGTGGCCCAGGCTTCCTAACGGAAGTAGTCTGCCCTCAAAGGGGCCTGCGACAAGGGGACCCCCTCAGCCCACTCTTATACAACTTCAGCCTTGACCCACTACTGCGAAATGTGAATGCCCACCTCACTGGGGTCCATGTGCCAGGCCAAACCCCAGTCAAGATGATGGCATTTGCAGATGATTACATGGTGGGGGTGTCTAATAATAAAGATGCACGCGCGCTTGAAGCCCTCATCCAGGAATATTCCCGGGTAAGCAACGTGGCACTGAACGCCTCCAAAACTGAAATCATCCTCCTTGGTCAGTTTCAGAACTGCTGGGCCCAGCGAGTAGTTCCCAACCTGGCCCATCTGCTCGCCCACGTCCACGCCTTACTAACTCAAAACACACCGCTCCACTGGTGCTCCCCTTTGTGCCACGTCCTACCATAGGACTGGTACGCCATCTGGGCGTGTGGATAGAGGCAGGCGGATACGCGTCAGCAAAAATAGAGTGCCATATACTGGACAATGTGACGAAGTGAATCGCCTCTCTCAGAGCCCACCCTACTACCCTCACTGGCAGGGTTGTTCTTGCCAACTCTATGCTCCTATCCAAAGTCTGGTTCGGAGCCCACGCCATCCCCTTCTCCCCAAGCTTCTTCAAATCCCTGTATGCTTTGCTGCAAGGATGGCTTTGGTCAGGTCGCCCTCCACCAGTACGGCTAGAGGTCATGTTTGGCCCCCATCATCAAGGTGGCATGGGCTTGCTTGACTTCAAAGCCCATGCAGCCAAGATCCTGGGCACCTGGCTCGGAGCTGTCACCACTCCTACACTCCCATCCCAACACTGGTCCCGCGCGGCCTGCTCCAACTTCTCCCGAGCCTTGGGCCTCAACAATCCATCAAACCCCCACTCCCTGATGAAATACCTCGCATCACACACATCGGCCACAGGTCCTCACGGGACGAAAACCCACTACAAACGAATCCTACTCTCCATGAGAAACGCAGAGTGGAGAATTCATATTAGTGGACATACAACCCGAAGAGGTCGCCCCTCTCCTCAGTTCACACAAGAGGTACAGGGGCTACCCATCCATGATGGCGTGATCCCCATTCGACCCCAAGTCCTATCCAGGGTGGACTACCTGGACATGATGGACATCCCTTATTCCCCTGAGACCCAAAAGACTATCTGGAAATATGCACACCATCCTCTGTTGCAGCCTCAAGTCCGCTCCCATGTGTGGCGCTGCCTGAGGCGGGTGTATCGTACAGCTGAGCACTCTAACGCTTTACACTCATCCTGTGTCGTGTGTGGCTAGTATGGAACGCTGTTCCACCGCCTGGAGAAGTGCCCCACCTCTAAAGTGATATGGCGCGAAGTCCACCGTCTGCTAGGCCAGGATCAAACGCATCCCTTCAGTCTGTCAAGAGATATGTTTGCTTCATCAATGGCCTCCCCCTCCCACCCTCCCTCTGTGCTCTGGTGGTTGCAATCGCCATGTGGACTATCCACACGATTGTCTTGGATGCCATCGCTGGCTCCATCCCCACACTAACCCAGAAGCTGTTCACAGATTCCGGTCTCATTTGGTGGACCACTTTCAAGCGTGGATGTTTGGATATCTCCCACCGCGTCACTGACAGCTGATCTCCTCCTGGTTCCCAGTCTGGTTCATTAAATCAGACCCCTTCCTCCACACATTCTCAATAGTGGCTACAGCCCCTTCACACGTTCCCTCCCCTCCCCATAAGTGGCGTTCCCGCTGGCAACAAGAGATAGCATCGCTTCTCTGGGGTGCCTCCCCTGGTACTAAGTTTTGTCTCTTCTGAGTCATATTTGGAAGTGTCCGTCCCATGGTCGGCCTTCCCCGCAATAAATTTAAAATTTAAAAAGTTAAAATTATATGACTTATGAAGTGCTCTTTTTGGCATCCTTTCCCCATGAAGTTTTCCAAACTTAGTATGCCTCTGAAACGCTCTGATCTGATCCTTTAAGCCCTGAAACCCATCCCTGACAGAGCATTCAGATTAGAAAGCAGTATCATTGTAGTGTAAACTTTTCAAGCTCTTCCATTGAAAACGCATGTTAGACATTATGACTTAGTCAATCTGGTAGAGTGTTTTTAGATCTCAGGTAATATTCTATTTTGAAATCATACTGAACAAATTCCAAATGCCAACGTGCTTATCTTTGGTTCATCACTTTGTGTTCTTTATTAAACTTTTAATGCCTTGTGAATAGTGCAAATAATAAAGGGATGTTGAGTAGATATTAGTTGGTGTTTCCATTCCTCCAATACAGACGCAATGCAAGGATCTTCCTTATCATATTTAAGATAAAAAGTTTCGTCTGGAAGAATTTTCCTGCTGAATTATTTATTGGGCGTCCCAGACTGTCAGGCCCCACCTGAAGTATAACCGCCCCATTTGCAAAATTTGAAGCATCTGTTTCAACTATGAAAGGTCTCCCATGGGTCAGGGGACAACAAAATGGTGCCAGAGTTAACTTTTATCTAATGCTCTAAATGCTACATTCTCTCCTTGGCCCCACTTGAAATGTCTTTTCCCTGTTAGTTTTATAAGTGGAAGGGATAGTTCCAAAAATTCTTTGATAAAGAGCTGCAGAAATTAATGGTTCCCAAAAGGATGCGCACTCCTGTCTGGTCCTTTGGAACTTGCCATTATTTCTCTGCCTTGATTGAGTCTAAGCAGACTGATAATTTTTTTGGAATAGAACATTACACAGATAAACGACTGAATCTCAGTTGAATTTACATTTAGATGGCTTTAATTTGAGATTGATTGAGAAATAGCCTCCAAGACTTGACGTAAATCCTGCACATGATCCTCATAGTTTCAAGAAAATACTAACATATCTTCATGTAGGCGATGAAACACCGGCCCACAAGACCTCCCAGAACGTGGTCAATCACCCTTTGGAAGACTGCAGATGCATTTCATAACCCAAAAGGCATAACTTTTATATTTAAATTTAAATTAATATGAGGCATACTGACCAGGGGATGGATATTGCTGAAGCACAAAAGTGACAAAAATAAAAACCAAACTAACTAAAATCTCATATCAGGAAAATGACCATTCACATAATGGGATGAACAAATGATCAAGCACCGACCTACCAGGTGGGACAGCACCGAGGCTCTCATCCTACCATGGCGGAAGGGGAGGGAGGATTGGGGGGCTCATTCTCAGACTCATTCACCTCTTCGGCAAGAGCATGAGCCAAGAGGAGAGCAAAGGGGTTGGGTGATCAGTGGCATAGGGAGCAAGGCTGGCAAAAAGCGGCTGCTTGAGGAGTAGGCTGTACCTCAGCAAGTCGCTGGTGTACTTGGCAAGGGTGGCCTCCGCCTTAATGCAGAGGAAGGGAGCTAGGACAGAGAAGCCATGGAGGCTCAGGTAACCTGTGAGTTGGCTTGCAAGGCTGAAACCAACTCTCTGGATGGCCTCCTTGGCGCGCTTGTGAGCAATTTCAGGGTCTGTTTTTGGTTTAGTGGAGTGTTTAGCATGAGGATGGGGGGTGGGATTTCCATGGCTAATACTGCCGCCGATGATTCTGCCATATCCCAGATAGAGGTTACCTCAGTGTGGGTGGCTGCTGCAATAGCAAGCTGGTGGTCTGATTTAAACTCCATGGCATCTGGTTGGGGAGTGTAATATTATTGGCAATTTTGTTTGGGAGAATAACTATGGACAAATTCTTTGTATGTGGGTTGCGATGCCTCTATAATATTACCCATATAATCAGTTTTAGTCAAAGAGGACCATGGGTTCAAATTGAATTCAAAATTTGGGTCAGCAAATTGAAGCGGGTTGGCTAATGATTGCAGAATAATGTGGGAACCCACATTAATCCAAGCTGATCCCTTATTAGAGGCGCATGTGGCACTTGCCTGAGGGAGGGGCTGATTGGCTGCAGCTGGCACTGAGGTGGCAGCGGACTTTGGTGGAGGGGGGTAGGATTGTACCCCAAGTCAGAAAAGTAGTGGGGTATGAGGTAAACTGAGGGTCAGGTGATGACCACGCAGGGTCTGAGGATGTCATGAGGAAGGGGCATTTGCGCTTTGAGTGGTCTAACCAAAGCAGGAAGGACAGATTGTCCTTCCATTATCTACCTGGGCCCAGAATGGGTGTTCAGGGGCTGAGGTGTGTTGGCGCGGGGTGGAATCAACAAAGCATTTTTTAAAATTATTGGGGTTGATCGTGGCAAATGCCTGAGGCCCTGCTAAACGAGTGGCCCCATTGGGAACCATGAACTGGAGGATGGGGTCTGAGCCATACGCGGTTAAACCATCCATTAACACCTGATGGAGTATTGCAAATGGAAGGTGGGTGGGCAACCCCACGAACTGAACCACCATAGTGGTGTCAGTAGGTAGCCGGGTGCGTGTTGTTGGAATAGGGGTGCCCTTGAAGACCAAGGGCACCATAGCTGCAGTGGTGGCATCGGCTTTGCAGGTGAAGCCAAGTTTGAAATACCCCTTTAAAGGGGCAGAAGTCAATAAAGCTGGCCAGCTGCATCACCACCTGGGCCATGTTGATTATTGCATGTTTCTCATAAGGGAACAATCTTCCATACTCAACCTGAAGGCCAAAATGGAGCTGGGAGTGGGGGAGAACAAGTGGGCTGCGAGGCACCGCCTGGGCACATGCCAGGTAGATGGCGAGATCCTTGGGCGGACTAAACTGACCCAAGAACTTGTTTGGGCTGGATGATCCAGACCAAATAAATTTTCCGCCGGACAGAAAATGCTAGGTGGGGTTTGCCGCTGCCTCACACTGGAGCAGCTGGTGGCGAATCTGACGTCATTGGGGATTGAATGGCCGCAGATAGCATCCATTCAATAATTGTTTACTTACTTTTGTTTACTTTTTAAAAATTGATCAAAAGTGACTTCAGGCAGAAAGAAAATTCGAAAGGCATAACTTTATACTTAAAATTTCCAAAATGTGATTTAAAGGCTTTATATTTCTGGTCGTCAGGGCGGACTGGTTTTTGGGTGTTTGCATCAACAAGTTCATTTTTTTAAAAATTTAGCACTATGTTAATAATATTGAAATTTCTTCTATAAGTGGCATGGGATATGTGTAGACACAATTAAAGCATACATCTGGCGGAAGTCAACACATGGGCGTAAGATCTCCATTGGATTTTGATACAAGTAAATAATGACACAACTAATAATTTAGAGAGAAAAATCAGTCCTGCCTCTAACATATTTTTTATAATCAATTAAGGCGCTACTCTTGATTTAGGATTTAAAGGATACAACGGGCATCCTTGAGGTAGCTCTGTCCACTATTTAAACAGGAATGTAAAAGAAAAATGGTCCAGTTGGAGAAAAGAGGAAACCCCCTTTTTTACCAAAGTATGGTACACAGTCTTGATACTCACCAGGAAAACCAAAATATCTAACTTACCTATTGCATTTAGCTCTCTAAGCCTTTGAACACAAGTGACAAACTTTTAGTTAACTGGGCTTATCCTTTTGGACATAATGTAAATTTTTCAAATTGAAGTTAGGAGAGTAACGATGCCACCACCGCATTTCTCAGAACAATATGATGAGGCAGATTAGGAAAAGTATGATATTCCTCACAAATCTCAAATAAATCTATGATTATAATCACTTGAAAATTTACCCTCCAGGATATAATATCTTCTTGATCAAAACAGCAAGGTAGCCATTCCAGACTCTTCAATCTATAGACCCATGTACTGGACCAATTCATTTCAAGAAAGTTTCCTCTGCACCTTGTCCACTAATAGCATTATATTTATCTTCATTTTTTAGACTAACAGGAACATTTAAATAAGGGTAAGGCAAAGCAAGTTTTTTTTGCTACTTTTAAGTTTTATCTGGCATAATTTTCTTGTTGAGCTTATTTTATTTTTCAGATTATTCTGAGCAAATTTTAAAGCCATAGTTAGGGGCTTTTCCTTTTAATGTACTCCAATCTCCTCGGAGTCTTCATTAATGCTTTCTTCTTTATTGTAATCAGAGTTATGAGAGGTCATCTGGATAGGGTCAGAACTTGCACGTCGATTGCCCTTTCCTGATACCTCTTTTAAATCCCATGCGCTCTTGAGCCAAATTTAATTTAAGCTCTACTTGGACTGCTAATTCAACCTCAACTTTGAGAGTTGCTGATAGTTTAGGCGCTGCCATTGCAGATATAAGATAAGGGTTTAATTTTTTGAAAAACATACGGGGTAGCTGAGATTCAGAAGCCTTCACAGACTTGGCCAAATAATATAACAAGCTAGCAAACTCTAATATTTATTTAACCTGATAAAATGAAGCATAATAGACCAAGCTTCATCTTGATACTCATATGAACATGATGCATGGTCAATTATGCTTAGTAATTCGTCTAATTAGTTAGGTAAGCCTAATTGCTCTTCAATTAATCTAGTAATCAGAAAGTTATCTTCAGATAGTGCTCCAACAACTTGGCTGATCTGCAAAGAGATTGGTCCTTCATCTCCTGATGCCTGAGTCAAACGCCCTTGGATATGGACCTTTGACAACAATTGATAAATATTATCCAAAGATTTGGCAGTAAGAGGAGGCCACATCCTATATGTTTGGTCTGGGTGAACTCATCATCCTTTGTATTATCCTAGTAGCTTACAAATCTGAACAAATTCTCATAATAAAAAATCCAATGAAAGAAAAAACAGCTATAAAGTCGCAATGTGACAATCTCAGAATGAAGCCTTGTGAACTACCCATTCACCCTTAGGACCCCACCACACTAAAAAAGTATTTATTTTCTTCTAATGTAATTCATGGGCTCACACAAGTATGGCACAAATGACATTAGTAAAACACCCAAATTATTGACAAAAATAGGTTTTGTGATTTTTGCCCATATTACCAGCTGACTAGATTACCAGCCGTTGCTAGGGGATAATTCCCTGTACCAAAGTATATTGGGTATCAGTTGACACTGATGATGGATAACAATGTTTGGGAGATTTTAGTTTATTTTCTTAGGTCAGGTCCATCATAGATCAATCTGGATGAATGCTTAAGATCACATTAGGCAGAGTTGCTAATGAAATAGGGGCATTTGATAGTGGATCAATGATTAGCTATCAAGTGTACCAATTGGGATTGGTTGGGCTTCATCATCGACCAATTGGAAATTTAAGGATTAAATTGTGAGGTGAGTCATGCCACCTGCAACTAGTGAATTGAACAGTTGGTTCATGTACTGCCTTAATGAATAACAAGTCCCATTACCTAAGCATGTCTCTTGCCAAATATGGTATGGTTCACTGGCTTTAGAGGACAACGTTAGGGGCAATTTTTTAACTCTTTCAATTTTAGTTTTCAATAATGTCCAACAACGGAATCCTAGCCAAAATTGGGAGGACCATCGCTGATGAGAAAATTATGGGTAATTCAACAGCAATGGCTGCCGTTTCATTGAGGAGGTGCCAACCAAGGGTTGGGCACCGAATTCCCACTATAAATTTTCCTAAAAATTCACTATTAAAAGATACTTACATGTACTTAGAAACAAAACATTTTTACCAATAATTAAGTATCATACCAAATTCCATTTTGAATTCTATTCAATATCAAGGAATTTATTGCTGTGTGCTTCAATTGTAAGACTATTTAGGATAAAAAGTAAGAATCTGAGCGTGGATACAGAGAAGAGAAGCTAAATTGAATCTGGGTTTGCTGCACACTGTGTATCACCAGAGAGAAACTGTAAATGAGGATCTGATCATGGATTGAGTTAAGATGTAAAGGGAAATGAATCCCTATTAAAGACATCCTGAGTATTTTAAGAGGAGATACTGGTCAAGCATTGGACCCAATACTAGAACTTTATTCAACGATGGATAATAGTCTCCATACTATTATCAAACGAATACATTTCACTATCAGACAACGCAGAGAATTTCACAATAATGAACCTGTGCAGCTAATTGATTTAGGGGTTATCAACTGAGAATAATCAAGAGCCCTATAAATTTTAACAATTGGTGCTCACTACAGGAGTATAGTTGAGTGGAGGATACTAGAACGTGATGTCATACAAGGACGAAAATAAAAAACTCTAGATGGAGTTAAAAAACTGTAAAACAGAATGGTCTAAATTTGATGGATCATTAAGAAATTCTTGCCTTGAAGGAGTGAGTCGCCAAGATCAAGGAAGGGGTCAAGAATGTTAAAACTTTCAGAAATGAGTTACTTGGAAAATTAACATCTCTGAATAAAAAAGAAAGGGACTTAGTATGAGAAGTTTTATATATACAAAACGAAGCATGAAGTGGAGTGCATTCATTTTTAGGAGCATTCAGCGCAGATAAAGAGCGCTAATTAAGCAGGTCGAGGAGTTAAAGGCTCATAAATGTGAATGTGAGCCATATGCGGTGACTGACGCCAAAGATCGAACTCCCTGGACTCCAGTTGGAAGGAAGACTACCCCAAGCTACACGCCATCCGCTTTTACAGCTATTTTAGAGATGATGCCTGAAATTACTCCCCAAGGAAGCTGAGTAGCCAAACCTAGAGAGGTGGCTAAAGAAACCTCAGAGGAATTCAAAGCAATACTGAAATTTCGACTTTCCATTGGGATAACGCCCCTGCATTTTTCCAATTGTTCAGTATGAAATGTACGGATAAGGAAATCATCAAAAGGCATTGATGGTGATAAATTGCCTGGATAACGATTGGCAAATATAGTGTTGCTCCATCTAGAGGGGACAGCTGGTCATATGCAGAGGCCAAGGCGGCCACTATGAAGGAATTTGGAAGCCTGACATGCATGTCAAAGCGCAAAAAAATGTATGGGCATTCATTTCCATAAAGATGAATCCTTATCAAGATTCACCAATTGTTTCTACCAGGAATTGCGAGTTTTGGTTGGAGTGATAGTGGTGGATAATTTTGATGCCTGAAACGCACTATAAGTGGCCCTTCTGCCCTAATGCAATTTGCATCACGTGATGTCTTCCATGTTTGTGAAAGAAATTACCACTTCTCAGATGGTGGCAAATTAGAAAATATTGGGAGCTACCTTTGATATTCTAAATAGAAGGTTAAAATCAAATCCAGTATGATATTCAAATCTCAAAAAGAAAAGTGAGGGTGCTAAGGATATGATTAACCAAACCGTGCCAGTAAGTAAGCCCAAAGACTTAAAAATAATTATTAAGAAGTATAAAGTCTGTGACCAGTGCAGAGAAAAAGGATAATTCGCTGTGCACTGCAAGAAACCCAAAGATAAGATTAACATGGTCGAAGTAAAAAAGTCTGCACCCACAAAGGAGTTGGGAAAAGGGCCTGCGGCCTTGATGGGGAACAGTCTAGAGCTGCTGAAAAACTGTTTCTCCAAATATTACGCATGATGAATTTGACATCAGTGATTTGTTTGTGGAAGATGATGTGCAGTATCAGCTATATTAAGTAGTCAATTTGGATGAGAACGCAGTAACAAGATCTGGTGCAAAGGGGATTAACCCTCAAAATAATTAAGGAAGTTGCTCGGCCGTATGCCCTACAACTGGCAGACAAGACTATAGAGAAGAATTTGTAACCACTACCTAGAATTAATGATGAACTAGATTGATTGGGAGAAGCAAAGTACTTCTCCATGATAGATCTAATATCAGGATATTGGCAAATCAGTTTTGCCAAGAGAAGATCAAGAAAAATACGCGATTATTACTGCGCAGGGGCTATATCAACTGACGAGGATGCCCCAGGGTCTGTGCAATGCGCCTGCAATGTTCCAGAGGGACATCGATGTACTAAATGACTTGAAGTTGTCATGCGTCCTGGAGTACTTGAACGATATAAATGTGTTCACTAGGACGTATACTGACCATTTGCACCACTTATAGGAAGTTTTTAATAGACTATCTGCGGCTAATCTGAAGATCAAGCTGAGGAAGTGTCACTTCTTCAAGAAAGAGTTGTTATAACTGGGATTTCTTATCAACTCTATTGGTCTGCAGCTGCAAGCCCAGAAGATCGAAGCTCTAGAGCAAATGGCTATGCGAAAGAGTGTCCAAGATATCCAAGAGTTCCTTGGAATGTTCAGGTATTTTAGAATATTTATTTTGGATTTTGCAAGAATTGCTAAGCCCCTCTTCCAATTGTTGAAGGATAAAGAAAGGGTTTATTTTAAATGAAGAAGCCCTGAAATTCTTCAATGAGTTAAGCCAGTACTTAATTGATTCTCTGATTTTGAAATATCTGAATTTCAAATGAGAATTTAAAATCCAAGATGATGCTTCTTTGATGGCGATTGGCGCCGTACTGAGCCAAGTAGATGAAACTGGGGATAAACATCTGGTGGCAATGTGATCTGGACTCTCTCAGCCGCTGAGAGGAATTATAACAAAACAGATCTTAATACCTTACAGTCGTTTATGCCTTTAAACAGTTTGGGATGTACATCCATGTAATGCAATCAAAGTGGTATTGGACCACTCCTCATTGCGTAGTCTGCATAATTTACAAGAACTAAAAAGATGACTGGCCCAATGGGCACTAAAGTTACAGGCGTACAATTATGAGATAGTCCACCAATCTAAGGCTTGGCATCAGAATGCAGATGGCTTATCACAGGCACCAATGGCCCAGGTGGTATACCAGCAGGCAGATGAGCTATTTCAGAGAAAGGTCGACGGAGAAATTGAGAATGAGCCCCAAGAAATACAAGGTTGCTTCAAAAGTGATGGAAAACACCAAGCCCATGGAGGGACAAGTTTTCAAGACATTCAATGGGAAGTGATTACTATTCTCAAAGCTATCAGAATGAGCGGCTATCATTCAAGCCATCCTAAGGTTGTCAGGCATGGAGGCCTGAGGAAAACAACTGACCATATTTGCCAGTTCTTACTACTTGGACTCCATCAACTAAAATGTCATAGACTATCTGGATTGCTGTGTAGAGTGCCAGTTGCATAAGAAAAATAAGTATACAACTGGATACTGACTGGTCCACCCTGGATTTGCTTGGCATACTGTGTTAATTGACGTGATGGGACCACAGATGATGAGCACAGGGGGAGTCAAGTACATAATAGTTGCAATTGATCATCTGAAGAAATGGGTTAGGATTTTGGATCTGGCAAAAGTAGATGCTACCAGTACTGCTAAGTTCATCCTAGATCAAGTAGTATACCAACATTGATCCCTCAAGTCCTGATGAGCAACAATGGAACAAATTTCATGACTCATGTGATCCCACAATTAAATGAAATAATGTGGATCCACTGAGTTGTGTCTGTGCCCAACCAGCTGGAGACGAATGGACAGGTAGAATGAGTCAATAGGAGCTGGCTGCAATTCTAAGGAAGCTAATCACAGGAAGAACTTCTGCAAGGGGAACATACCTGAATTCAGTGACATTCCCCTACAATATCAGTCATAATATGGCAATGGGAAAATGTCATTTGAATTGTGATATGGAAGGAAAGCCAGGTTGAAGCCGATTTTATATTTGGTGGTGGATTTGACATTGGGGATGAGTGCTGAGCAGAATCCTGAATTGATTGACAACTATTCTAATTGAAATGCAATTGCAAGCATTCATTACAACTATAATTAAAGAATTTGAGCGAAAATGATAGACAATAGGAACTTATATGCCTTATCAGAATAATGAATAGGCGAAAGAGTTTCCTATTATGCTATGAATGGTTTCAGGAGAAGAAACAAGTTAAATGCATTGTGGTCAGGTACTTTAAAACATTATTGCCAAGATGGTGACAGACGCCTACTCCATCAAGAATACCTTGGATGGAAGGATAGTAAATATAGTCTATGCTAAGTATTTAAAGCAATGGATTGAAGAAAAAATAAAAATAAAAAGAGTTCACAATGGACCGCAGAACCACTAAGTTGGGCATGTCCTAATGATTTGATTAAGTCCAAAAAAGGACCGCTGAACCAAATTAAATGTTAAGTCTTAAAAAATTAAGACCTCTAAACTTTTCTTTCTCGTTGCAAACACTTTTGCAACCCATTCAATTCAAGACTAAATCTAGTTTGATAATCTCATAGAGGGGATTAGTCTGCGCCCATGTCTAAAAGCAGTTGGGCAAGCAAGGCAAGAGGAGTAGGCGGAAGGCCCGCGGCCTCTAACGTTCGAAAACGCCCCGGAGAATCTGGCAGAATAGAAAAAAATCTAAAAAAACTGGCGGTCACAATTTCCCTGAAGATACTCGCGTGGCAAGCACGATGCAACCAGTACATCAATACGCCACATTCCCAGCTACTTTCGTCGGTGGAATTCGGAGTCCGTATGTATCTGGACATCCAAAAAACGGCCCTATGGGAAAAATTTTGTGAAGATGTACACAAAATTTTCCCAACCGCGGTGTACGTTGCACCTCACTCCATGTCACGCGGTTGGCTGGACCTAGGTTTTGAAAGCAAAATAGCAGCAGACGAGGCTGCAGTGGTGTGCATAGTGGTCGACCTCCCCAAAGGGCAACGGGTCATTGAAACTAAACACACCAGATGGACAAAATCAAACCAAATTTTCCTCACGTTTGACTTTTTGCCTACTATGATAAAACGTGACATTTTGGAGCAACACCTGAAAGATGGTCTCGCCATATATGGCGAAATACAATCTTTCAAAATGCAACGTTTCATGCTGATGCCACACTTGTGCACTGGCAAAGCCATCACAGTTCTGTCCCCAACTGAGGAGATCGCGAAAGACCTAACCCAGATCCCGCACTCCACCTTTATTGATATCGCAGGGCACACCACCCACCCATTCTGGGTAACCGTGGACAGCGTGCCCCCCATTTGCACCCACTGTGATGCGTTTGGCCATAAGGCACACGCGTGCCCCATTAAAGAGGGCGTTACATTCCAAGAGCACCCCTCAGCGGCCATGGCCAGCGGAGAGGCACACTACGAACCAACTGCAAGCACCAAAGAGGTTTTCCCGTGGGGAGCACAAGGCTGCTACCTATTGGTAAAGCCCATCTCCCCACAGGAGCGGAAGAAGGCCAAGCAGGCCCATGGGCCACGGCCAGGAAGCAGCCAAGGTCACCACCACCATCCCACACTCACAACGCCAGGAGGACATGGAGACCTTCGCGGCGGAAGCAACTTGGGAATTCATCACCCAATCAGATTGGGAGGCCCAAGCTGAACAGGCCACTCAATCTGAGGATCTGATGGGAGATTTGATCTCACCCAATCGCTGCACCCAAGCCCCAGTTGAAACCGACTTGGGACCTATCCCAACTGAAAAAAAATTTGCCCCACTCGACGGTGCACCAAACTTATCCGCACCGCAAAAATTCGTCCAACGTCGGGAAAACAAAAAGTGAAGGCCAAAGCCAACGTGACTCTTTCTGCAAAAATTAACAAAAACCCCGATAGCGTTGCTGCTAATACCCACGCTGCTGTGAAAGCCCGTGGGGATCTGGAAGAGGCTGGTGGGCCAGGGGGCCCACCCCCTCACACCTAAGGTGCGATGGGGAAACCTTCACTCTAGGGACGCTGAATATTGCTGGACTCAAGGCCTCCCCGTCCTGGGCTAGGAAACTGAGTTTTATACAAAATAATTTACCCGTGGATATCCTGGCCATCCAGGAAACCCACTGTCCATGAGGTTCTGAGGATGCTTGGAAAACAATGCTCCTGCCATCCCTATCCTTTTGGTCAAAGCACTGTGAGGTGCTAATTCAGAAAAACAATTTTTTCAAATTTACATCTTCAGAAACATTCCTAAATGACCGAGTGCTCATTGTCACCTTCTCATGGGCCGATGTTGCACACACAATTGTCAACATTTACACCCCAAACGGTGCACAAGAGCGTTGGGAATTTTTCTCATTGGTCAAATCCCTCCTGCTACCCCCTGATTCTTTCCTAATCAGCAACATGAACTGTTGGCTAACGTCAACAACGGACCGGTGGCTGCCCTCACCCCACGCCCCACAGGGTCACATAGAACTACGCATTCTAAAAGCCACCCTTGGGTTAATGGATGCTTGCCGCGACATGCCCCACTGCTCGAAAACATGACACATCCCCACATCCACAATGGCCAATTAATGTCCATGACCCACATTGACCTTATTCTAGCGCCGGCAAAATTCCAACCCCACATCTCCCACTTTAAAACAATGAAAATGGAATTCTCCGACCACCGACTGGTCTCGATAACATACCACTTACCCGTCACAGTTGCAAAGGCTCCACATTGGTGCAAAATCTGCCCCCCAGAGCTTGCGTCGCCAGGATTTTCCACGTGGGTGGAAGAGGCAACTTTGGCAAAATCATTTGTTGCACCGTTTTGCGCGAACCCCATTTCCACATGGGCAACTTTCAAAAAAGACACCATCTGCCACTATCGCCATCTCTCATCCAGACGCTCATGAGCCACATCGGCGGTTATATTGCGCGTGCTGGCGGAATTGACCCACTTGGAGTCCAACATTCCAGCCTCAGGATATAGCCCTGCATGGGGCCAGAAGTGGGCGGAGGCAGCAGCCCACCTCAACGCACTTGAAAGGCAACACAAACATCAGGTTTGTGTCCAATACAGGGCCACACGCATCACTAAAGGCGACAAGTGCACCGCATACTTCTTCAAAAAAATTTTTGCACCACGCCAGAGCGTGGCCTGCACACAGGTGCAAAGATCAGATAAATCTATCATGGACACACCGGCCGAAGTGGCAATCAAAACGCAAAGATATTACTCTGAGTTATACCGAGCTGAACCAATTCAGCCAGCCAAAATGGCGGAATTTCTTGACAGAGCTCATATCTGCACCATTTTCCAATACCCGGAAATAATGAATTTAATTACTCCGACGAATTATGGACTACCATTCGCAGTGCGCCAAACTGAAAATGCCCAGGCCCAGATGGCATTCCATATGAGTTCTACAAAAAATATTTTAAATACATATCCCCATTGCTGCTAGCCTCACTCAACCAAAGCCTGTTGGAAACGCGCCTCCTACCAGGAGGACATGAGGCTTTTACAGTCACACTCTTCAAGAAAGGGGATAGGCTAGACTTAGCCAACTGGCGCCCCATTTCTCTAACAAACACAGACACCACAATTTTAACAAAAATCATGGCTAACCATTTAGGGACTGTAGCACCTGCCACCATCTCTCCAGAACAATTCGGTTTCATCCCCAGAAGGTCGATTTGGGATAACGTGCACTCTGTGGCTAATGTGTGTCAGTCCACAGCCTCTGGGGCACTTGTATTCTTGGACCAACAAAAGGCCTATGATAGAGTAAACTGGGAATACCTTAGGGCCTGCCTCCAACAATGTGTGCCTACCTCCCCACTTCATTAACTGTGTGTGTGTGTGTGTGTGTGTGTCTGCAACAATGGCTGTGCGCGGCCCAGGTTTCCTAACGGAAGTAGTCCATCCTCAAAGGGGCCTGCGACAAGGGGACCCCCAGCCCACTCTTATACAACTTCAGCCTTGACCCACTACTGCGAAATGTGAATGCCCAACTCACTGGGGTCCATGTGCCAGGCCAAACCCCAGTCAAGATGATGGCATTTGCAGATGATTGCGTGGTGGGGGTGTCTAATAATAAAGATGCACGCGCGCTTGAAGCCCTCATCCAGGAATATTCCCGGGTAAGCAACGCGGCACTGAACGCCTCCAAAACCGAAATCATCCTCCTTGGTCGGTTTCAGAACTGCTGGGCCCCAGCAAGTAGTTCCCAACCCAGCCCAGCTGCTCGCCCAAGTCCACGCCTTACTAACTCAAAACACACCGCTCCACTGGTGCTCCCCTTGTGCCGCGACCTACGATAGGACCGGTACGCCATCTGGGCGTGTGGTTGGAGGCAGGAGGATACGCGTCAGCAGTAATGGAGGGCCATATACTGGACAACGTGACGAAGCGAATCGCCTCTCTCAGAGCCCACCCTACTACCCTCACTGGCAGGGTTGTTCTTGCCAACTCTATGCTCCTATCCAAAGTCTGGTTTGGAGCCCACGCCATCCCCTTCTCCCCAAGCTTCTTCAAATCCCTGTATGCTTTGCTACAAGGTTGGCTTTGGTCAGGCCGCCCTCTACCAGTACGGCTAGAGGTCATGTTTGGCCTCATCATCATGGTGGCATGGGCCTACTTGACTTCAAAGCCCATGCCGCCAAGATCCTAGGCACCTGGATTGCGGCCGTCACTGCTCCTACACTCCCATCCCAACACTGGTCCCGCGCGGCCTGCTCCAACTTCTCCCGAGCCTTGGGCACACACACACAATCCATCAAACCCCCACTCCCTGATGAAATACCTCGCATCACACACATCAGCCACAGGTCCTCACGGGACCAAAACCCACTACAAACGAATCCTACTCTTTATGCAAAGCGCAGAATGGAGAATTCGTATTAGTGGACATACAACCCAAAGAGGCCGCCCCTCTCCTCAGTTCACACAATAGGTACAGGGGCTACCCATCCATGATGGCGTGATCCCCATTTGACCCCAAGTCCTATCCAGGGTGGAATACCTGGACATGATGGACATCCCTTATTCCACTGAGACCCAAAAGACTATCTGGAAATACGCACACCATCCTCTGTTGCAGCCTCAAGTCCGTTCCCATGGGCGCTGCCTGAGGCGGGTGTATCGTACAGCTGAGCGCTCTAATGCCTTACACTCATCCTGTGTCGTGTGTGGCCAATATGGAACGCTGTTTCACCGCCTGGAGAAGTGCCCCACCTCTAAAGTAATATGGCGCGAAGTCCAACGTCTGCTAGGCCAGGATCAAACACATCCCTTCAGTCTGTCAAGAGATATGTTTGCTTCATCAATGGCCTCCCCCTCCCACCCTCCCTTCGTGCTCTGGTGGTTGCAATCGCCATGTGGACTATCCACACGATTGTCTTGGATGCCATCGCCGGATCCATCCCCACCCTCCCTGAAGCTGTCCACAGATTCCGGTCTCATTTGGTGGATCACTTTCAAGCGTGGATGTTTGGCCATCTCCCACCACGTCGCCGGCAGCTGGTCTCCTCCTGGTTCCCAGTCTGGTTCATCAAATCAGACCCCTTCCTCCACATGTGCTCAATAGTGGCTACGCCCCCTACACACGTTCCCTCCCCTCCCCATAAGTGGCGTTCCCGCTGGCAACAAGAGATAGCATCGCTTCTCTGGGGTGCCTCACCTGGTACTGAGTTTTGTCTCGTCTGAGTCATATTTGGAAGTGTCCGTCCCATGGTCAGCCTTCCCCGCAATAAATTTAAAAAAAATTAAGACCTCTGAACCATAAAAACTGGTAGGTCTAAGTATACCTAGGAACCAGTTGAGGGGAAAAAATAAAAAGAAGATGGACCGCTGAACTGAAAAAAGTCCAAGCCCAATGGAAAAAGAAAAAAATAAAAAATTAATAAAAATATTGGAAAAAAAGATTATTAAAAACACATAAAAAATGATACCTTTATATCTTTTATTTTTTTATTATAATCAATTTGGGATGATTCCGCCTAAGTCACCTCTTAGGGGAGGGAGGGTGGATTGCAGTAGGAGTAAACGACCCAATAAAATCTATGTGAGATTGGATGCTAGTATGGGCTAGAATAAAATAAAACCAAGTTCATTGAGCAGATGTGTATACTTGTGAGAAAGTGACTAGGGGAAGAGAAATAGAAATGTCAGAAGATGCCAATAATGATACCTCAGAGCTTTGGAGGGAAGCAACAGTACAAGAAGATGCAACTAGCAAATAACCCCAAGGAATCCTGACATGGCACCAGATCTGGAAGATTGGTTTTGATTGCTTGCTGACGGACTTTGTCAAGAGCACTAGACATATGGGCCATCATTGAGCAAGGGATACTGAGTGGGGATTGCTTAATCATGCCCCCTATTAAAGCCATCAAGTAAAGATATCGATGGTACATGCCAGAAATAAGATAGTCATGTAAGAAGTGAATGGCATCCTGCAGGCGTTGACTACAAGTTTCTCAGAAGCTGAAGCAGAATGAGTGATGAAAGCCTGGAGAGCCTGAAACTTTAAGGCCCAACTTGAAAGAACATAACTGGCAAAGCGAATAGCATGAGCTGCAACATCTTAATCTAGGATTTTTAAGATTGGATGAGTTCAGAGCTATAATAAAGCCTCGGTTACTTAAGCCCTTAAATCTGCATAGGGGAGTTTGAAATTAAGCTGTTTCTGATGGTTAGTTCAGTGAAAAAAGTAGCTGGCTTATAATATTGATTGAGGTGAAATAGGAACTCTGGAATCAAGTCGAATCCAGTGAGGAACAAATGATTGAGAACTGAGGGCATTGCTTCAGGAGGTTCAATGATGATGGTAGGAGAATCTGTGAAAGGAACTAAATCCAGGAAAAATTGAAATCTAACTCAGGAATCAATGACAGAGGAAGGATTGGTCATAAGTCGTTTAGCAATCTCTAACCTTATTTCATTGGGGTTGGCTACCATTTCCCATAATTCTATAGAAGGACTGGCTATGGGTACTTGACTGGGAATATGAGTCCTGGAAGGACCATAGAAGAGGTTCTGGAATACAGATTTACTCAACAGCTGGAAGAGCTGAAGGTCTTTATCAGACATGCTATTAGCAGCTGTTGGTACTTAGACTCAGAATTTGACATATGAGCTGGATGAGGGGGGGATGTCAGACTTATATGATAGTCAACATTATGCATTCTGAATTCAATTAAGCACTATTTTGGAGAAATTAACACAAAAGTAATGGGATAAGCTCTCCAGAGAAAAATTAAGAATGATATGATCCAAGAGGATATTAAGAGAAAATAATAATAGCGAATATAAGTGAGGATTCTTAATTGTGCCTTGGAATGAACATTGATGGTAAGAATCTCCTGTCAAGGGCAAGGAAAAGTTTAGAAAAATGTGGATGCCGGACCATGAATTCTGAATATGACAGCAGGTCATATATCCTGAAGGGGAGGAAACCCAGATCCTGGAATTTACTATCATCAACTGAAAATAGATCAGCCTGGCATGACAGAAGGTCATGGGGACCAATCTCTGAGGAGGCAGTAGTGAGGAGGAAGAGGATGAGAGCCGTATACCCAATGTTGTCCCAAGCAGCCCTGAGTACTGATTTATCATACTCCACTTGGACAAATGAGTATTTGACCAAGTGTTTTAAGTGGTGTTCTCCGGTTTCAATCCTTTTCTCGCTGAAAGTATAATCGAGAGGGGCGATGTCTTGGGATATTTGCCCATATTCCCAGCTGACTAGATTACCATGGGTCGCTTTGGGATAATTCCCTATATTGGAGTGAATGGATATCAATTGATCCTGATTTTGGGTAAAAATGCTGTAGTTTTTATGTTATTTGCTTGGGTAGAATTTATTGGAGATCAATCTGGATGAATGCTTAAGATCTCACTAGGTAGAGTTGCCAATAAATATAGGGGTTATCTGAGATTGAATTGATGATTGACTATCAGGTATACCAATTGGGATTGGTTGTGTTTCATCAACAACCAATTGGAAATTTTTGGATTAAGTTGTAAGGCGAGTGATGCCACCTGCAACTAGTGAATAAATCAGCTGGTTCAGGACCTGTCTTAATGGGTACCAAGTCCCATTAACTAAGCAGATCACTTTCCAAATATGGTATGGTTCAATGGGCTTGAGAGGAAAACATTAGGGACAAGTTTTCCAACTCTTTCCATTTTAGTTTTCAATAATGTCCAACAACGAAATCCTAGCCAAAATTGGGAGGACCATCGCTGATGAGACAATTATGGGTAATTCAACAGCAATGTCTGCCGTTTCATTGAGGAGGTGCCAACCAAGGGTTAGGCCCCGAATTCTCACTATAAATTCCTTAAGAAGTTACTATTAAAAGATACTTACATATACTTAGGAAGAAAGCATTTTTACCAGTAATTAAGTATCATACCAGAATACATTTTAAGTTTTATTCAATTAAGGAATTTATTGCTGTGTGCTTTAATTGAAGGTTTCTTTAAGATAAAGAATAAGGATCTGAGCGTGGATCCAAAGAAGAGAAGCTGAACTAAATCAGGGATGCTACCTAATGTGTGTCGCCTGAGAGAAATCATAAACAAGGATTTGAGGATGGATCAAGTTAGATAGTAGAAGGAAATGAATCACTATTGAAGACATCCTTTGTATTTTGAGTGGAAATACTGGTCATGCTTTGGACCCAATATTAGTACTTTATTCAACTATGGATAACAGTCTCTATACTATTACCAAATGAATACAGCTCACTATCAGACAACGCAGAGAATTGCACAACAACGAACCTGTGAAGATAATTAATTTAGGGGTTATCAGCCAAGAATAATCAAGGACCCTATAAATTTTAATAGTAGGGATAACAACCCAGACATCCACCTTTATATTTGTGCATATCGTTAAAACTATCAACAAACCCACAGAAAATAGTTGCAAAAATACTGGTGCCAATTATTGACCCTGGTACAGTGTGAGAGTCTGGAGTGAGGCAATTGCCTGACTTAGAACATTCCAACTCTATAAGCCGGCGTCTTTATAAAGATATGGTATGAAAAAGAAAGTGATATATATTAAGGAATGCCTTTATTCTTAGTTGTGGTTCAAGAAGACGAAAATGAGGAAAATCACATGTTTGTCACTAATTATTTATGCAATTCACCTTACCATTAATTTATCTTTGCCAACCTACATCAGGTTCAAAAACTCTTTTAGCTTTAGAAGGTCCTGGCCAATAATTAGAATTTAAGCAAGCAGAATCATTGGTTTCTGATGGAATTTCATCCATCACAAAACTATGAAATGAGAATCCAGAAACACAATTCTGTTCAGGACGACCTTCCCTATATAAATTTCATCTGGATCAACCTTAAGTCCAAAACTAAGGCATTATGTCAGTCAGGAGCGCCTCAACCTTTACACATGAACGCAGAGAGCCATCTGACTTCATGGCAAAAACAACGGGAGAGGCAATAAGCTAGGTTTTTTAATGCTTTAGCCATTATCAAAATATCGTTAAGACAAATCCCAGGGCCTTGTCCTCCTCCCTGTGTATGGGTAGAGTTGGCAGTTGATCTTGAAAAGGTCTAATGTCAGCTGGAATGACATTTCATAGATTGTGGGGGAGGCTTTGAAGCCAGAGACATGCCAAAAACATCCTTGTATGGTTCAAGATCAGAAAGGGAAGTCTTTGTGGGAGGTCTGTAGGGTATGGTCAGGGGGAAATTTTTTGAGCTAAGTGATGGACCCAAGTTAAGTGTCTCAAGCAATGGAAACTCTCCACGCAGCATGTGATTTTTAAAGCAAATGGAGTTGCTACTAAGGTTATCCTTGCTCGCTGCTGGCGCCACCATTCCACTGATAATCACAGGATACAGCGGATCTTAAACTGCTGAATAATGGATGCAAAACCCTAAGTTAAAAATAAAGAAGTATTTTGGGCGCTAAATTAGTTGGCACTTCACTGGCCCAGATGAGGCTCCTAATAAGGATGAAGCTTTCTCCATCGCCATATTTAAGAATCACGCTACACTGTGATACATGAAGTTACATAATGCACTTGTATCGAGGAGGGCAAGTAAAGTAGTCTCACTTAACTCTCAGTAGAAAGTAACAGGAAACAGAAAGCAGGCCTAATATTCTTTATTTGGAAGAGCAAGGAGAGAGCGGCAGAGGTGGAATGGCCCATTAAAAGGAGCGGCAATTAAAGGGAATGTGGTAAAGCTTCATCTTTAGCGCATGGAAGTCTCCTCATTACCACAGATGTGGGGTTGGAGATTTACAAGTATACCTGCCTCCCCATTTGGGGTGGGAGCAGGGGATCAAAAATAGAGACAATGGCATGTGACACGCCAGGGTCAGGGCCTGAGAGACAGGCGAGTGGGCCTGTGGGCAGGCGTTGATATTGTGGATGTGGCCCATGTTGGTTTCTGGGAGATGGGCTTCCAGAGTGGCCACAGCAGGGTGCTTAGGGCTGTTAGACCTGAGGGTGTTTCCCATGTCATGGCCTTTAACTGATGGAGTAGGGGAAACGTGTGGCGCAGCAAGGGCTGCTACGGCTGCCGCGGGCTTGAGGAAGAAGTAGGTTCCCATAGAGCGGGCCATCTTGAAGCAACCTCTAAGAATCTTGGGAGAGGGTCCTAGGATGGGTAGGCAGAGTTTGGTCAAGGGCGGCCTGGAAAGCGGAGAGCAATTTTAGCAGGACAGGTACTGAGGATCTAGTATTGAAAAATCTTTAATGAAAAAGGGTAGGCAAGCAGATGTCTGTACCAGGGAGAAAAGATGAAGGATGAGCGAGGATCTCAACTCAGTGGCCTGGATCGCTGAAGTGACCAACGCAAGCAGTGGGGTTGGGTTCCCCACTAAAGCTGTAAAGCAGAACACCCCTTTACACAGCGGGGGGCATCCCCTTTCAGGGAGTCAAGGTTAGCCATTCACTGTTGGGCATTAGAGTGAGCAGGGTTTTCAGAGAATTCAGAGGATAAGCACACCTAGATTTCCACCAAAACATCCATAATTTGATCACCATTTTGTCAGAGCAATAAGAGGGCCCCAGACCTATCATGTTCACTGTGGGGGTTACACTTATTGTCTTATTTTTGCAAGCTGGGCTCTATTCCACTATGGCCTGCTTAAATTCTTTGTTAAGTACGATGGTGGACCAACAGGAGAAGACTACGTTAAAAAGTGAATGTAAATTCATAATGAGAGTATAGGCAATCGACTCGCTGGTGCCATTTAGGAGGGTGTAGGGAGTGGAAGTAAGTGGTCATTTCTCTAAGTCAAGGACGTGGCTGATGGTGTTAGAAGGGTATACCAATCTGGGTGCTTAAAGACCCAGTGGATAACCCATTATGCCAGAGGCACAGCGGTCTGAATGACTCTGGAGAGCGTTATAACGTTAAAGTGGTAACAAAGAGAAGTTAAAACAACGTACTGAAGGCCCAAAACAAATTAAATGACTGTAATGAGGCAACTTTGGGTCTCGTGGGGACAAACCCCAGGGGTGAGAGAGGCAGTGAGGATGACAACTCCTCAGTTTCCGCAATTGCTGGTCTTTGGGTTTGCTGCCAGAGTAGACAGGAGGAAGCTTAGGGCCTTAGAACTCTACTGGAGGCTCAAGTAGAGTTTGGGCCAGTTAATATAATAAAGTGGATGAAGAAAATCAAAAAGGCTTTTCAGATTCCTGTGCAGGGTGATAACAAAAAAGGAATGAGTTCGAGGCCCGCACAAAGCGCTGGAGCTGACTCCCTGAGGGGGTCTCCAGGCTTCTTGGGTAAATGAGACCTTTGGCAGATTGACTACGCTGGGATCAGAGTTCTGCTGGTGTCAGTGGAGTAAGATGTCACTATTATACCACAAGAGCAGATTTTGGAAAAACATTAGTGGAATAGTAGACCATGTCCTGAATGAACGGATATGATCATGGATGGCTGGTAAGTAAGCTCCATTTAGGGCAAATTATTTAACATGCTCAGTGACGTCCTGCTGGGTAGTGGGTTAATTGAGCATATGATACATCCAGCGATCATCAGAATTTTAACTTGAGTGACAGCATGCTTTACTGGATTAATAGATGGATTTTTCCATAATATAAAATGGTGGACAGAGTCCACGATAAGCTGTTTATGGTAAACAAGGGTTTTTATTTGAAACTTAGACGAGGGAGTAGAATGAACTGACAACAGACCCTAGGAGGAGCTGTTGTCTTATAAAAGGAGTGGAGGAATAGGAAAAGCTTAAAGGGATTAGTCCCATAAGATTAATGGCATGCTATGATTGGCCAGGGGAGCAGTGGGCAGGAAAGTTTGAGGCTTTGGACAAATTTGAAGAACTTTGATGCCCTCCTCCCAGGTTTCAGGGTCAAAATCATTTTGATGGTTCTGACCCAGCACCCTTTTGTTCAAGTTGAACCATCCTGATGTCTATTCTGGCAGAATCTGTTCCAGTGGGTTGAGGGGATAGTGTCAGCTCCTGAGATGATCAGTCAGCTGAGAAAATCGTTTCCTGAATTAGTTTTTTATAACTTATAGCCCAGACCAGTTTTCTGAAATGGTATTAGCTAATCAGGCCTTGGAACTGGCTTTCCTCATTTTTAACAATTTTAAATAATATTTCCAGGGGTTTGGTGAGATCCAGGGTCCTTTCAGTGGCTATTGGATTGAGCATCCTCTCAGTAGACCCCCTCTATCATCTTTGACAGGGTAAAGGAGGGAGGAGGGGCAGGGAGGGAGGATCTTTATAGCCCAGATCAATGCCCAGCGCACATCAATCCGTTTTCCTGTTGAATTCTGGAGATATTTAAGTTTTCTGGTGCTGGTAAAACATGTTTCAAGGGGTGGAAGGCGAGTCAGTAGGGCGTACAGCTACCAACCTGAAGGTTGCGGGCTCAATTCCTGCCCTTCACAAATCAATCAGGGTGCCATCTGAAGAAAGCTATTGGCGGTTAGTAGGTATAATAACATGAAAACCTTACCCATGAAGTAACCAGAAAAATCTGAGTCCCAATCCAGAGGTGAAAAAAAAAACTTTCTATGACAGAGTTGACCCTGCTCAGGTTTCATATCAATACTTTCTTTCTCCATTTCAGTAATGTCCATCCCCTGGTCAGCTTGCTTCGAATAAATAAAATAAAACAGGTTTCAACCAGTCTTCCAAGAGGGGGTAATAATCACAAATTAGTAAGGGTTTTTTGTATATAAAATGAATAACTAAACCACAATGAACTTTATTATATCAGAATTTTATTGATATAGAAATTTGGGGTAAAGAGTGATCCACTACTATAGAGTTGACTCCAAGTATATATAGTAAGTTGGGGGCTAGAAAATGAAATAGGCGTCAGAATTTATTAAGATGATGGGTCACTCAATTTGGGTATGAGATAAATCAGAAAATCAAAACACTGAGGATCTTTTTGACTTGACGGAGCTTTCATTGTGATAGTTGACTCGTTGGGCAGTTAACATAACTATGGGTTAACATTTTAATCTAGTTGTGCCAATCAGCCATCTTGAAAGTATTCTCACTTTGGCTAATTACCACAGGCCTTAATACCTTATTGGGTGGTAAAAAGATTTGCACCTCTCAAAACATTTTTCAAAACTATGAATAGGGGTGGTTTACTCTTAGGAACTTGCAGTAAATTTAAGGTGGTGCTTAAGCGGACTTCCAGGTCAGTTGTCCTATTTTGCTAGAGTTTTGAAGTGGTCAGCGCTTGAAAAAACAAGTTAAAACTTGAAAATGGGAGCAGAAATATTACTACGATGTATTTGATTTTGCTGAGAGATGTATTAGGGATTGTCAGGATTCTCCCTTAGTTGAGGGAAGTCCCAACTAGGGTTACAACTTGCCTATAGGGAAATGCCTGATTGGGCTCCCCATTAACTTGGGTTGAACCTGATCCAAATTTATTGGGGATTGGCCCTGATGATATTAAATCAAATTAATAATTGACTCCGGCAACTAATGCCAAGGATGTCAAATGAACTATTGGGATGTGGAGAAATCCCTATTTGGCACTTGCACCCTAATCAAATAACCAATTCAGGATGCACTTGCAAATTATGTGAGGATGGTGTTATAATCAGGGTATGGTGTATGCTCGCAGGTGCTTTTTTATTTAACTGAGGCAAGCTGACTGGGGGACAGGCATTACCAAAAGAAAGAAACGACATGAAACCTGAACAGGGTCAACTCCGTCGAAGAAAGTTTTTCCACCTCCAGATCAGGACTCAAATTTTTCTGGTTACATCACGGGTAAGGTTTTTGTTTTATGCTCGCAGGTGCTTTTAAGTCCATAAATTAACAAAATTACAGGAGAATTAATTCTTACTAACTGCCAAATAAAATTTAGAGGGGTTTTACACCTTTCACATTAAAATTATAAACACAAGAAAAGACTTTAAAGCTCAATTCATTAGTTTTATAATGTTGCCATGAGTGGATTAATAGTAAACTCTTATAATATCGTGAGGTTTGGTATTTAAATAATATCAAAGCTCTAAGCGAGTCAGATGGTAAATTTAGTATAAGCTGAGTGCATCTGAATTTGGTAATATGGGCTTTTGACCTGCGGACTCTTTAGAGACTCGCCTTGCTTGGACAGAACGGCCATTGGAGGGTTGATAGAGGTAGGATATATACATGAGACAGTGATTTAATATATTTGACACAATCATTGGGTGGAAAAAAATTTACTATGGTAAAACCCCCTCCAAGGCTATAAAAGGGAGTGGTCATAGAGTAGGTATTTAGATTAAACTAAAAGTGGGCTGGGGAGGAACCTCAGATGGACTCCCTGATATTTCTGCATAGTCTGTGCAAAACAACTACCCAAACTCGTGCTTTTTGATTGAAAAATGTTTACAAAAGTAATACCCAATTATAGGGTTACACTAAGAATTAGCTAGGGTCTTTAATCAATATAACATTATTTTCATCTGAGAAAATCTTCACACAATGCCAGACTTGTAATTGGCTAACATTTAACCCTTCAAGAGCATTAGGGGAGAATAAGAGCGCAAAAACTGGCCATGGACTTGGTTACTGTAACTCGGGTAGAAAGGGACTTAATGGAATACTCATCCCCTCAATTATATATAATTCTTAAAGGGGTTTCCTTGATAGACCCTAAGATTCTCACTTCTGGGAGTGATATTGTGGTTATACAACACCTAGTCTGACTACTTGAAAGGAAAGGAGAGGCCTCATATGCTCATTTGTGGCTACCCCTTCTAGGTGACTGTTTTTTCTAGTTTAGTCTTGGCATCATACTGCAGCAGGATGATGTTTGTGACAAGCTTCTCAGGGCTTTTTCAGGATCATCTTTCTTACCATATAAGACGTCTTTTGCTATCAAGGCTGGTGCACCTGGTTCCTGACTATATAATACGCTAAATGGAAACATTTTAAGGATTAATGTTAGCTTATATGGTAGGCCATGAGGTTACTAGGTAAGAAATGATCTCAGTGTAGGTGATCTGAGCTGGCCATCATTAATAATATAGAACCCAGGGTTCCATTTGCTCTTTCCACATTACCATTCAAGAAAGGCTTGTAGGGGGCTGAGAAATATTGCTGCGTCCCTATAGAAGTAGCTAAAAGCTTCATTACCCGCGAGGTGAAATTCTTCTTATTGTCACAAAATAGGACATGGGGACAACCATATTGGGTGAAAGTGTGTTGATGGAGGAAGGTGGCTGTAGCTTTAGTATTCGGACAGGAAGAGCAAACGCTTTAAATCATTTGGAGAAATGATCAATTCATACCAGGATATAGCAATTTCCGCTGGTAGCCTGAGGTAGTGGACCTACCACATCCAAACTTATTCCATGAAACAGTTGTTGAGGCGTAGTGGGTTGGTATTGATCTCTGAGTACGTAGCTGGATTGTTTCCTACAGATTAGAAAGGCATTCAGTGATACAATGATAGACTCCATGATTTCCTCCAAGTAGTACCTATCCTTTACCCACTCATAAGTTTTGCGCACTCCACTTTGCCCCAGAATAGAATGGACTATATGATCATGAGGGCTCGCTTGGAAGGTTATAGATAAGGCAAACAAATTAACCTGCTTTCTTATACAAATTTTCCGCTTTCCACCTTGGTGTTGTGGGAGTGTCAGGATAAAATTTTCTGTATGGGTTCATTCTTGTCTTCTCAGGCATAGGGGTCATAAATAGGTCGTGCAGCCTCTCAGCTTAACTATTATCCAGGTGAAGGATAGTCAGCCAAGTCAAAACATCAACGTTCATATGGCAGGTTCCAGATTGGTGCTAAATCTTCATGACATAGAGTTTGAGCTTTAAGGCCCGCCGAGCCAACCAACCAGTGGGCTCCTTAATATTTTGTAACCACTTCAGGGATGGCGTGGTCAGTGACCACAGTGAAGGATGTTCCAACTAGAAAAGGGCGGTATTATTTACAGCCATTAGGACCATAAGGCATTTTTTTGTGACATTGTAATTGCGTTCAGCCTTGGATAACGTCTTGCTAAAGTAGGAGACGGGATGATATCGCCACTACCATCCAATTGAGCCAGAATGAGTCCAACATCATTGTCAGAGGCATCGTTAAACAGGAAGAAAGGTTTACCATAATGTTGGCGCAAGATAGGGCCCTTTTGCAACAACTGCTTTAGCATCTTATAGGCGGCCTTTTTTCAGTTCTCCAATGAAAAGGGACTTTCTTAGCCAATAGTCGTACAAGAAGTTCACTCAGCTGGGCGAACTTGATATATTGGTGGTAATACCCCATTATACCCAAAAATACCTGGATATTGCACAGGGGTTTGAAAACAGGCGTTATGAATATATCCTAAACCTTATCTATGAGAGGTTGAATATCATCCTGATGAATGGCGTGCCCAAGGAAATCTAATTTCCTCTGGAAAAATAATGCACTTGGAGGGCTATAACTTAATGTTAGCCTCACGTAGGCGCTGAGACAGTGCTTTAGGTGAGCTTGATGTTTGTTGAAGGTCTATGAGAATAACGTGATTTCATCAAGATAAATGATGAACAGCTTAACTTCAGTTCCTTAAAGAGATGGTCCATTTATAACTGAATGGTTGTGGGGACGTTGCATAGTCCTTGAGATAGTTGAGTAGGCTGGATGAGACCCTCACTGCAAATAAGAGCACATTTCTGCTGATCATGTGGAGAAATGACCATTTTTTCAATAATGCAGCCAGGTCCATGGTAGAAAGGAGATTAGATCTGTAGAGTTGGGCTTGGGTGTCATCAATAAGGGTGATAGGATAACTATCCTTCTTAGTGAGTGTTTTGATTATGATATGACAAAACAATAAGCTCTAAATAGTTGTGGAGGAATAGGCTAGATATGATCGAATTGAGTAGTTTAAAAGTATGGATGAAGATGCCTTGACATAAGGCAATAGGGCGATACCAAGCTCAAATTAATAATTAGTGGATCGCCTCCTACTTAGGCGATGAGGTACTGGGGACATATGACAAATAAAGTATCAGATCGCCTAGAACTAAGGCGATTGGGAATTTGATGATTACTAGAAACTTCCTGAACCAATGAGAATACAGTGTAACAGAATAGTCTAATTAAAAGGGTCAGTATTGACTGAAGTTGCTGAGGTATAAGTGAGATACAAAGATTGAAATGGGATGTTTGTTAATAGGAAAGAGATAGAGGAACAGTTAGGATTTGCTATAAATATTAAGTTAAATAAAGTAGTGTTGTTAGGGAAATCTATCCATATAGTTTATTAATTTTATTACGTTGTTTTAAGGACAACAATCTTCATATTATTAGTCCTATTGCTAAGTGGGTTTGTCCCTGTACAAAACCCTTTAGCGTATCTCCTATATACCACCAAAAATATAACAGTAGTGCTCACTACAGGGGGCCTATTGATCAACACCAAATAGAAAAGAATCACCAAAAAACACCAGGCGTCAGATATGTCACATTTGGTCCGCCTATATATGATGAATCCTCCCAACACACTGTGCTAAATGAATATAAAGAAATTAAATTTGCCTTGGAAGCAGTGCTCAAAAGGCATGATGAGCTTCTTCAGGAGGCTTGTATCAATGATATGCCTCCATTTGATTGCGATGAGGATATCTATGGAATCTTTAAGAAATTTGATCTTGTGACAGAATTAGCCTTGAATCAGCATAAAGCAAAAATTGTTAATATCTACCTTGGATTTTATAAGCCTACCAGTAACCTTCTAACTTCCAAACAATTCTGTAACATACCAATAATTGAAGAATACTGTGATGAAAATTGTTTGGAAGTTCCACAAAGATATCACAGCAGAAGGTGGAGTTCTTGACCATTGGATTCCAGGGATGAGATATCACTGAGTTTGTTGACCAATTCATGGTGGAAGCCCATGTGTTAGTCAAAGCAGGATTCTTAGCTGAAGCCGATGTGTGTATTGCAATGACCTCTGTGGTGAAGCCATACCATGAGCTTTAAGATGTAATGGCTCCATTTTTAGAAGAAGACGTACTCCTGCTTGACTATGTCCAAATTTAGTGCCATCTATATGCTACCTTTACTCCGCCCAATACAGAGCGGAAGCCTACAGCATCCGTCACCAGAACTTCTTATTTGGTGGAATTAACCCGCCTATTTTAGAGTCCGTTTAGTTACCCCCAGCCTTATTATGAATACGCGCTTTACCCTTGACCAAGTTACCATCACCAGTTCAACTTTCAGAGTGGTCTTCTTACAATAATCAAGGATGCAGGCCCTGCGTGGTATTTTGTTTTTTATTTGATCACCCTGGGCACATTGTATGAGGTTGCCCCAAACCTTGTGTCAATTACTTACAGAAGAACAAGTACTATTAGGAAAAATCAGAGCGAAGTAGAGACAGTACCTTCTACCTCCACTATACCAATCCCAAACGTCCCACCTGAACTTATCAAAATATTCAATTGAAGTCCCTCCATATGAAGATACATTCATATATCAGCATCTGTTTGGTGGGGTGAATCTATTGACACAAGCGCAAGCCAAGGCTTTGATGGAAGAAGGATCTCAGGTCCAGCCAAAGCTGTACACTTGCCAAATGGTAACCATTTCCCCCTGACAAGCTGGACTCATTGACAGATGCACCTTCCTTACAAGGAGTAAACGTTGCTCTTCAGGTCAACACTATTATTAAAGAAATACCCCAAAGTTGGTAGGAGGTTACGAATTTCCTTGTGAACAGAGACTTTTTGAATGTCCATGTATTTGATTTGATTTGATTTATTCAAGGTACGCCGACCAGGGGACGGACAGTACCAAACACAACACTCAAAATGACAAAACAAAACTACTAACCAGGTGGGAAGCAGAAACTGCTAACCCATCATGGCAGAGGGTGAGGAGGGGTCGAAGGTTGGTTTTCAGAAAAACCCACCTCGATCAAGGGATGTTGGTTACAGTACCAGATCAGAGCAGAGAGCCAGGGCGTTGGGGCATCCGCATAGTGGGGGTTGAGGTCAGCATAGTAGGAGTTTTCCTCTTCCGCATCAAGATAATGATGGGAAAGTGTTTCAACAAAAGCTGTGAGGAGGACTTCAGCTTCTTTGTGGGCTTCAGGAAGTTGGGTGAAGAGGGAGATACTGTGGCGGGCAATTTTGGCTGAGGGGTTGAATGAAGCAATTGTTGCAACATTCATAATAGCGACTTCAGCATCATTGAATAGTTTCGAGATGTCACTGCAGGGAGATTCAGGAAAGTCGAGGGGGGAAGAAGAGGGTGGGCAGGCCATGCTGGAGCTGAGCCACTGACTGGGCCACCGCGGTGCGTAGTTTCAGGCAATGAGGAGAGGCCACCGCAGCTAAGGCGAGCTGGTGATCACTTTGGAAGGGGGCTGTATTGGGCAGAGGAGCGAAATGGCGAGGAGTAGGGGTTTCATCAAAGTCAGGAAGATAAAATTCTGCCCGACCATAATCGCCTTGGCAGAGAGGTTGACCGGTATGCTTACTAATGAGGACATTACCTGATTCGTCAGTTTCAGCCAATAGATCCCATGGATTTTGGTTCACTGGAATAGTGGCGTTCGAATTTGGGTGGGTGGGATTGGGTGAATGGGCAGCTGCTTGGGTGCCAATGGTGGTCTAAGCATTGCTATGATTGGCTGGGGTAGATTTAGGTGGGAGAGTGAGGCTGGAGGTTTTGGGGTGGGCTGATTTTCCATGTGGGCCCACTGAATGAGATTGGAGGGTGGGAGGGGGCAGAAAAGCACCCCATACTGAACCTCCAAAAGGAGGCTCATTGAATGTCCATGTATTAAACAGTCAAAGACAACCTATGAAAAATTTATATACTGTGACATTGTTGTAGCCAAAACCAAAGTCTAAGTAAAAAAATACATGTGCCCCAGTCAACATAGTTTTTTAATAAGTTGGTGGCAAATTTTACAATAAAACCTGATGTATAGAATTGCAGTATATATGATACTTCTGGTGCGGAAAACACGGTCTCATAAGAAGCTTACAATGCGCTCCCTTTCAGTTTGGGTCAATTGCTGTTGTAGCTCTGCCAATAGTTTTACCAAACAGCCTTTATGACATGTTACTTGTAACCACTTTATGTGACACTTTGGTTCTGTCATTGATATGACAAAGGAGACTTTCAAACTTTTGGGGCAGTGGATCCAAATCTATCTAACACCAGAGGCGTTAAGTGATCTGGTGCATATGGGGCATGTCAATCTTGCTTATAGTGATGAAATGATCCCAGTTTGCTACCATCGACTAAAGAGCAAGACCTGGTCCCTTCCCCAACTGATATATGAATATCAAGGGCTGCCTCTCAGAGCTTCCAGGCCTATATCCATCCCCTTTAGTCACAAAGTGTTTTTGGACACTGAATTGGAGGTCAAAGTTCCAGTTGAACTCTATAGGGTGGTCATTGTTCCTTATCACCAATTTTGGCTTGAGCCCCCACCTGGCTCCAGGCTTTATACTGCTGAAGAATTGGGAGATCAAGGTTCTACTAGCGAACCTACAAATGGAACTATTGCAAATCTGCTGAAACCAAAATAGTGGCGTATTTACACTTGATCCCTGTTGAGGAGGCCCTTCAAGTTCATGTGTTTGGGTCACTAGAGGAATTTGGTTTACAGTATATTTCACATCCTGGTGTAATGACAGTGATACCGTGAAAATACCTACTCAGTTTATTGTCAGAACAGAAGGATCAAGTGATATCTTTATTTGAAAAAATATAAGGAGATTATTTCAGGGGATGACTATGATCTAAGATTCACTCAGTGGGTGGTTCATCAGTTAGATACTGGAGATCATCCTCCCTATCAGATCACGGGTGAACTGCCAATCAAAGGCATCTGAGGAAGTAGTGATAGAAAAGAAATCACAAAGCTACTGGATCAAAGGATGATCAAACCTTTAAAGAGTCTGTGGGCTTTGCCCAACCTATTTGTAAAAAGGATTGGATGGTACCAACTGGGTGGTAGTAGACTACTGGATTCTCAACATTATACAAAGGAGGAATCATAACCCTTGCCATGGATCAACGATGCTCTAGATTGGTTAGGCGGAGCTTGTTAATTCTCAGTGATAATTTAATATCAGTCTACAGCAAATCGAGTTTCATGTGGCAGAACAGGAGAAATGCGCCATTATCACGTCCAAAGGGCTTTTTTAACTGACCCATATGTCATAAGGTCTGTTTAACGTCCCAGACACGTTCCAACGGGCCATGAATACCATCCTTGTCGACTTGAAGCTGTCATGAATTCTCATTTATCTTGCAATATCAATGTTTTTTGCATGAATTTTTTGAGCATCTTACCTACCTTGAGGAGGTATCCCACTGGCTTTCCAAGGACAAAGTCAAAATTTTTAGCACTACTTGATCCCAACCTACAGGGGGATACACCAATCTCTAATAATCACGCCTGAGCTAAGAGCTTGAGGCGAAGGCAGAAGTAAGTAGAGATGTTGAGAAAGGGTGGGGAAAGCTTTGCCAAAGCCAGGTGTTCACATAAACTGACCTATTGGCCCATGGCAACACGGTATATACTCTCATAGACATCTTGAAATGAGCAGAAAGTGGGTGATCATATAGGGCAGCGTCTACAGAGTGGATTCAAATTAGGCGCAGAGATATAAATCATGATTAGTCCATTTCACTAGGCCAAATGCCAGAACCCTCAATGATCAAGAGCAATTGGGGAGTGAAGGCTTGAACATGAAGGCTTGAACTGGGTGCGCTACCCAGGGTTATGCTCGCATGATTTCGCGGACCCTGCACCAGAAAGGGCATAGAACGGTCAAGTAAAGAAGCGTTGGAGGTGGGTGTCTGTCAGCTCAGCACTTTGTGGGCAACTCTTGTGCTGGAAGGTGGGACCAGTTTGATCCCAAGTCCTGTATGAGCAGTGTGTAACACGCCACAGCGTATTTGACGTTTTTGGTGAGAGAACAGGATGATAACTTCCTTCCAGAGAGCATTAATATCACATTATACAGAGGAAGGTAAAAGTTCAAGGAGACGAGACTGAATTGGAGGTCTGTCAAAAGGGTGGAGGCGGGAGATAACAATCCTCCCATTATGGACCTGGAAGTGATGCTGGGGGCTGATCCAAGAGCCCTCCTTTTAAAAGGGAAGGCGTGGTACACCCATACCCTACCCTCTTATGCGCAAGGAGAGCCTGGTTCCAGTAAAAACTTGATGAGGGTTTGAGGCAGTGGCCTGAGTGGTTTGTTAGCCATTCCCCAACAGCTGTTAAAGAAGCCCGCGGAAGCCCTAGTGAGGCCGCTAAACCCTGGCGTAAGGCTGGACCCCACTGGGGCATTGGAGCCATATCCTAGCAAATGTTGGGCTTAAGGAACCCCATCAGTATTGAAGTGGCACGAAACTTTTGCTTCCAAAAAGACCTTAGCCCCCTTCACTGCGGGGCCAGGATATTGTGGTCAGAGCTGTGGGTGTGTGGTTAAATCCCCATATTCAACATCAGAGTATCACATGCAACCTCTAGTAGAAACTGTTCGTAAAGGGGCAAATATGAGTGAGGAACCATACACTGATATCAGAAAAACATTCGCTATCAGGGCGTGACCCTGGGGGTAATACATTGGCGTTACCAGCTAGCTATACGCAAATTTATTGCCTTCAGCAAGCAGTCCTCATTGTCCTTGATCACAACCCCTTGTGGTGTGGCAAGGACATTTATGAGCCAAAAATGTGCCCCATGTAGGTTCTAGACTAAAAGGCGGAGGAAACGATGGGTATTAACTTACACTATATTGGTTTTATAAGTGTTAGCTTTTTGCATTGTACGCCTTGAAGTAGAGATCCAGTGCTTCATGGCCTTTACAACGTCAATATTAAGCCCCAAAAATGTCATTTTTTCAAGGACCAACTTGAGTACTTGGGTTTGTGGTAGACGCAAAGGGGCTGAGAATAAACTGACTAATATGGAAGCTATTTAAAAAATGACTCAGCCAACCAGTAAGCGTGACTTAAAGTATTCTTGGGGATGATCATCTACTACTGATGCTTTATCGCCAACTTCAATGGTATTGGGGGACCACTTTTTGAGTTGTTATAAAAAGGATTCTGTTTTAGAATGAATGGAATGCTGTCAACACTCTTTTGATACACTTCGGATGATGTTAATAAGTGCATCAGTGCTACACTACACAAACTAGATAAATAAAACTATTGTAATCTTTATTTCGCTTTAATAGCTAAAAAAGAAGCTAAATTCATATTTAAAAAATACAAAACATAGCTGCTCGAACAAGCACAAAAATTAAAATGGCAATGGTTTCAACGCCTGCTTTGAAAGCATGGGGAAATGGTGTGCCGCCTGCTGGTGTGTTTTGACCACCGTTGAAGTATGCCTGGGATGGCTCTTCTAGCCCTCCCAATGCTATCAGGCTTATATCCCCCCTCAGGACTTGACCTACCACCTCCCAAGCTCCCAGGTGGTACTCCAGAGCCCTTTGGTGCTCCCATGGAGCAATTTTCATCTTGGCCTCTGGGTCAAATATTGGAATCTCTTCCAAAATGCGAGCGCAGCCATCATTGAGATGGCCATTGCAGATTTTAAACCTGCTAGCTTTATCTACTTCTGCCCCTTTGTGGGGTACTTTGATCTCGGCTTCCATTCAAGTCTGATGCAGCAGCAGAAGCCAAGTTGTTAGAGTCTTTAAAGGAAATCCCCATTTCCACCATTTAAACCTGGCTCCCAGATGAGGCCACTTTGGTGGTCCAGTTTGCTTGGTTCACCTCCCATCTTTCCCCAAACTCCTTTACCATGAGCTCACGGAGGGTTTAGCATTTATGGTCAGACCCCATGTTGCAGTTCATAGTTCCAAAAGGGCAGATCGTCTGTCTGGGCCTTACACCTTCACAACAATCTGTCCATTTCATCATGATACCCATCTTATGATTCCACCCTGCACTGTGATCAAATACGCCCCTGATTACCTGTTCTGGGCACGCATCAAAAACAGCTGCGCCTTTTGCCATTGTGCTTCAAGCTTGACCGCCTAAAGTGCAAGTGCCCTATGGTCTCCACTTCAGCTGCTTCTGCCACTCATTCCTTGGGCATCAGTCCTGCAACCATTTCGCCCCAATTTTAAATGGGGCTTAATCCTTCCCCAACCATGGGGCAATTTGGTGCTGATCTAAAAGCAGTAGCCAATCAAAACCAAAATTTAAAAATTTGAATCGAAATTTAACCAGATTACAGAAACATGAGTCGATGGCTGAACCAGTTTCTGCTGATATGTCATGGTCAACAGCACATGGTTAAACAGCTCTGGCCACTGCCCTATTCTGGTGGCTAGCCCAGGAATATCCAAATCCAATCCATTCAAGGCTCTCAAATGGATTGATGAGGACAAATTGCCATACCATTTTAATCCAAATTTCGCTTTGATAGAATTTTTTGTTGATCCTCACAAATCATGGCCCCACCGTTTTCGCCCTTGAAATGTTTATCCCAGATAAAAATATAAATAAAATGGCAGTCAAAGCCACTGCAGTCCTGTCAACACCCATACTGCCTCAACTTCATGCAATGATGGAGCCCCTTGTTGAGGGCATCCCTATCCCAACTTTACCACACGATTTAGATGAGAATTCTAAATATGACATTGAGGAGCTTACTTAGGTGAGCCGCGCTTGTACTGATGTGGCAAAAACTTCTCTTTAAACCCCGGTTACCCTGAAGTTTTCCAGCGCATCATGTCTTTCACTTGTGTGCCAGCTCTCATCACTTTTGGTGAGCATCAACTTTCTCAATATTTTGAGGCGATGGACACCACTGGCCTCATAGACAAAGAAAACCCACAACTATACTTCATTATGCCACATGTTGCTGTCGCTCCTATCCCAATGCTGTCCGCCATGGTCCTCCAGTTAAAGCGGGAGTCAGATAAAAGTTTCCCCAAAGCTTCCTCACACTTTGATATGGCTTACTATGTTGATAACTTAGGGCTATATTAGGATTTTTTTATTTTCTAATAATCCTTTATTTGGCTCATTCGCAAATAAAGTTGTGTGGCAGCTCCCCCTTTTGGGTTGGGCACCACTAGTGCTAGAAAAAGATAAAAACTATTGTGCAGATGGATGCATCCCTTTCCGCTGTTAGAAATTCTATCTTAACAAGATTAAAAAGAGGAGGAGCACCTGGTTGTGTACTTCACTTATAGTTTAAACTTTCAATAACACAATTATACTGTAACTAAGCAGGAGTGCTTAGAGGTAAACTACGCTTATAAGCAATCTAGGTTATGTTTGCATGGAGTCAAGCTTAACGTCATAACGGTTTATGCCTCATTATGTTGTTTGCAGAATTCTCAGAGAACTGAAAGGGTGTCTAGCCCATGGGCCAAACTGCAAGCTTACAATTTCATGATCATTCACTAACCTGGTGTCTAATACCAAAATGCCTATTGCATATTGAGATTGTCTTTTTTGCCTTTACAGAGAATATCAATGACATAATGTATGATAGAATGCTTATTGGGAAATACAACGATGAACCACTTTAATCCATTGAGGTGTTAGATGGAATAAGCGCCAATGCGTTCTAGAAGAACGGTGAACGGTACATTCATATAGGGGACATTATGGGTAATATCCCAAGGCCTTCCGCCTGGACTAGATATTATCATGAAAGTACACCAAGCAGCTTGCAATAATGGAGTATGCAGGACCCTGCTATATATACAACCTCTGTACTACTGGGAAAGCAAAGAAATTTGACTTTTTTGAAAAGATTTTCTTCTGTCACCACAGTCAAGTGAAAAAATTCTGCCAAAATATTTTGTACTAGCTAGTCAAGCCTCACTTTTCTTGGCACAAAATTTCTACCAATGTTGTGGGGCCTCTACTGACTGAAGCAAAATGGTCCAAGTATATTCTAGTTGCGATTGACCACTTGACCAGGTGGATTGAGGCATGTCAATATATGAGCTGGGTGCAGTCATGATGGTTAAGTTTGTGATGGTTTGTATAATTCATTGATACAGCTGACCTTATTTTTATTTAACTGAGGCAAACTGACCAGGGGACAGGCATTACCAAAAGAAAGAAATGACATGAAACCTGAACAGGGTCAACTTCATCAAAGAAAGTTTTTCCACCTCCAGATCAGGACTCAAATTTTTCTGGTTAGGTCATGGGTAAGGTTTTCGTGTTATTAGACCTACTAACCGCCAATAGCTTCCTTTGGCTGGAACCCCAATTGATGTGCGAAGGGTGGGAATCAAACCTGCAACCTTCAGGTTGGTAGCCATACGCCATTACTGACTCGCCTTCCACCCCCTTGATACAGCTGTCCTTAGTTCATCCATAATAATAACGGGACCAACTTCACTTTCACATTTTACCCAAGCTCAACAACTTGATGGTTATCTGGGGGGTTCTAGTGGCCCAATATAACCCAGAATCCAACTTTAGGTCAAACGAGTCAAAGGGACACTGGTTAATATAGTCCAGAAGCTGGTAATGGCTAGACCCTCTAATTGGAGTACACTTTTTCCACCGCTGTATTAGCCTACAACATTAGCTATCACTCAACAATGAAGAATAGTATTTTTCAGTTACTATATATCTGGTATCCCGCTCTACCCATTCTGCTTTATTCCTGATTGAAAGATACAGAAAGAATGGATCTTCAACACTCCTTAACCAACCTAACTAATACACTGAACAAGCTGCAAACCAAAGTGTACTTGTTCAGCTTAGCCAAGAAGGTAAAATCAGGCTTAATCAGGTAATGTGCAGTGGGCTAGCGCAATTCAAAGATGGGTACATGGGTTTATTCCATGTTCATCACAGGATAAGGCGTAAGCACAAATTGGACAGCATCTGGATTGGTCCATTCATAGTTATTGAGAAAACAGGTGTTGACGTCTATGGTATTAAGTACACTGTGTGTAGTCAGATCATTAACCAAATTCATATGAAGTTCCTTCGAGCGTATAACAATATGATACTTATCATACAGTCAAGGGGGGTAATGTCATGATTATAGTATGACTGGACAATAAGTCCTAAATAGTTATGGTGGAATGGGTGAATTTGACCAAACTGAGTAGCTTAATATTATGGAGGATGATTGCCTCAACATAAGGAGATAGAGCAATATTGAGCTTCAAATGAATAAATAGTGGATCGCCTCCAAATTAAATGATGAGGTAATTTCAATATATGAGAAATAGTTAGTAGATCGCCTCAAACTAAGGCTATCAAGAAACAATGATAGCAGACTCTGCCTGAACCAATGAGAATAAAGTGGAACCAAAAAATCTAAGCAAAAGGGTCAGTATTGACTGAAGTCATTGAGTTTAAGTAAGATACAAAGAATGAAATGGGAGAATTGTTGATAGGAAAGAGATAGCGGTACAGTGAGTATCTAGTGTAAAATATTAAAGTAAATAATAAAGTGTTGTCAGAGCAGTTGTTCAATATTTTATTAAGTTTATCAAGTTGTTTAAGGATGACTCTCTTCATATCATTGGTCCTATTTCTCAGTGGGTTTTCCCAGTGCACAATCCCTTCAGTGTATATCTTATATAAAGTAAAAATATAACAATGAGGTTGTTCAGTTTATGGTAGTCCATAACCTCCCTATGGCCTCCGTTTTTCTTCTTTATCAGTAGAAACAGGGATGACCAAGGGCTTTGGGACAGCTCCAGCAATCCAGCGTTCAATAACTGTTTTATCTCCATCCGCATCTGTAACTCTTGAATTTTTGATTTATGGTATTGCTTAGATTGGAAATGGATGAGCATCCTCAACGTCAATGGTATGTGTCCAACCCTTAATGTGCCCATAGTCATATCAGAGTTAGAGAAGATATCGCTATAGGACTCCAGTAAGGTGTGACATAGTCAAACTCAGCGGGGTTAGTATATCGGATATATGAATAGTAGGAAGAGTGCATAGCAATTGGTCTGTGGGTAAGCCCATATCAGCCATAGACCCAATACAGTGAACTTGTTCAATATCCTCAATAGGGACCAGCAGGTCTCTTCCTATCTCCTGATGCTTCTTGACGACCATGTCTTTTTTTTGTTGAGATTACTCAACTGTAAATTGATTGGTCATTGATAAGCTTGGTCTAGCACACCGGCAAGGCTCTAGGCATAGGAGGGCTAAACCTGTCAATTCTAATTAGGTGCAATAGACAGTCGTGGGGAGTTTGAAAGTTAATCTTTATGTCAACTATCCTTTGTTCACCAGCCTTGATTATTACCTCTTCATACTTTAAGGAAGTAATACCATCTAGAGCATCCAATGATGGAGGCGACATTTTTTCCTGCCATGGTGTAGTGCAGGGATAAGGCAAAGGAGGGGTATCCCACTATTCAAGTGTTTTCCTTTTTGTTAAGCTCTTTTTTTGGCCAGAATCAGAAGGAACTTGTAGTTAAGCAGGGAGAGGTAGACCTGTTTTAAGTTAATGATCCCTTTGTATTCCAGAATAAACTGTGTAGCAATGCGTAGATAATAGGTATTGTAAGCCAAGGCCATCTTGGGGGCTGACAAGATGAGTTTCACAAATAAAATGGGCAAAGAAGAGAATGACTTAATAGCACATGTGTTGGAGGGACCAGCAGTACCAACTCTTGGGTGAAGTAGAGGTCAGGGGCCAGCTTAATCTTCTTAATAAGTTTTGAGGACACAACATTCACTGGTGATCCAGTGTCTAGGATAGCTATAACCCTACTCAATTAATAAAAACCTCCACTTTTGTTAAGGTTCCACCCAAGTTGGGGGAAAGGGCTAGAAACTAACTTATCTGGAGAGTGGAAGCCAGTCTTTTGACAATCATAGGGTATTTCTATTGGATAGGATGCAGCGTGTGCATACTCTGGGTTGATCATTTCAGTGAAGCAAGAGCTGGTCATAGATACTAGCATTTTCAAAACTCTCCATACCCCTGTGCACTTGATAAAGATAAGTTCAGCGGTGTATCCTATTCATATCCACTTTCTCAGGGCTCAACCTGTCAGGTACCTACACTTCACCTGGGGCTCTATACCATAATGGCCCACATCTTCACAACACCCTTCAGATCTATCATAGGAGGGGTTATCAATGCATGTTAGGGATCACATAGGGTGTGATGTAGGTTCAGGACTTCCCTTAGGGCAGGATAGGTCCTGGAGTTGCTCCTCCACTTTATTAACTTTTTGGAGAGGCGTTGTGATTGTTAGGAATCAAATTCGACCTTCAAATTAAGGGGCTTGGTCTTCCTCATGGCTACAAGCTTCATATTATAGTTGGCTTTAGGAAATAGCGTCGTGGAAGTGGATGATTAACTACGCCAGCTCTTTGTTGATCAGCGGCTGTGAGCCCTGGGGAAACAGGAGGTTTAGCTTTAACGACCTGGTCTTTAAACCCATTGTTGGTGGGGGTGAATGTCACCTGAGAGAGGGTTTAGGCTTAGGAGCAAGCTTAGGGGCCACATGGAGAGGCTAATTGGATGGCAAAAGATGATCATGGCGGATATATGGGGGCAGTGAGCGCTGCCCCATTGATAATAATGCACTCTGACTTACTAGCTTAGGAACTCAGCTGACTGGGCAGGGGAGATCAGGTTTGAGCCGCAATGAGGGTGCTGGGCTCAGAGTAGTAGTCATTATAGGGAGGCCCATAGAGATCATCATAACCTCCTTCATCCGGGCTACGGTTGAGTAATCCTTAATGGTCAGAACCCGGGTGCTTGACCCAATACATGAAGTATCTTCAGCGTTATAAATATCCGCAACATCCAGAAGAGTCTCCTTGATATCACGGATAGTCAGGAGGAGATATTTAATGGAGATAAGATGCTGAGATAAGAAGCTGGGCTATAGTAGGGTGAGAAGCTAAGTCAGTTTGAAGGGCTACAAGTGAATCATCAATAGGTAGCATTTTTGCAAGTACTAGTGACTGCTCTTCCTTATATACCTTTCAACAAAGAAGGAGATCGATTCTCCCTTCTGCATGCTAAAACACATAAAGGCCTGTTTCCTCCGATGTAAACTCTGGGTTGAACCAAATTCTTCAACAATAACTTTCTTCACTTTCGCTCAGGTGCTGAGCGTGTCCATATTTGGAACCATTATTTCTTGGCCAGGAGACTCAAGAAAGGGAGAAGAGATACTTTTTGGGTAATCAGTGGTTCCTTCCATAACAGACTCATATACATATAAAAAAAGGGAAATGCTATCCTCACCTGAAGTAAGCTAGTCTCTCAAAGAGAAATTTAAACCACCGGATAGGCCAAATGAAAAGGGTGCTTTTCAAGATTTTTAAACCAAGACAAAGAATTATATGGCAGGTGTATTAAAGCGGCTAATCTAGGTTCAGAAGCGGCGGGGGGTTGTAAGGGTGGCTTACCCCAACAGACTACATTTCTTAATAAAGGTTTGTGTTGTATAGGATCCTCTGTAGTGAGCACCAACAGTTGGAATCAGCGTATGGTGTATGCTCGCAGGTGCTTTTGAGCCCCTGATTTCAACAAAGTTTCACAAGTATTAATTTTAACTTTCATAACTTAATTTAGAAGATATAACACCACTTATATTAGAAGTATAAAACACTAAGAATACTAATAATCTAAATTCTTATAAGTTTTTACTAAGATGCTGCAAGGGGATTAAAAGCAAACTCTAGTAATATCTCCAGGATTAGTATTTATATTGTATTTTTTCCTTCTTGGAGTAACCTATGAGCCATTTTAATATATAAAAAAATAAAAACTATCTTAACCTAATATCACCTACCTCCCCATTTGATTCCCAATCACCTCAGATCCTCTTCTGGCTGCTCCAGTGCGGGCAGCAGTGAATCCCCATCCAGAACTTTCTGTTCAAAGAGAAAATGTGCTTGGACTGGTTTGTCCAGTCTTACCAAATCCTTGGGTCAGTTCATTCTGCCCAAGCATCATGACATCCAACTTGTATGTGCCCAGGCCGTGCCTCGCAGGTCACTTATTTTCCCCCATTCCCAGCAGCATTTTGGTCTTTGGGTCAAATATGTGGAGTTGTTCCCATATGCAGAGAAAGCTATTATTGACATAGACCAGGCAGTGATGCTGCCAGCCAGATTTATCAAATTCTACCCTATAAGGGGTATTTTGATCTCAGCTTTACCTGAGAAGCTGACGCCACCACTGCGGCCACAGTACCCCTGGTTTTCCAGGGCATCATATCTCCACAACATGCAACTGGCTCCCCACTGACATCACTACAGATTCAGTTTGTGGGGCTGATCACTCACCTTCCCCCATGGTATCCCATCAGAAGTTGATGGAAGGTTTGGCCATGTATGGATCCAACCCCATCCTTCAGTTTGTGGTTGCCAATGGAGCCGTTCGCCTTTCTGGGCCTTGGGAATTTGCCACAAATAGCCTAAATATCAACGAAAATTGCTTTATTGATTTCCCCAACACTTTAATTTCTTCTGCCCCCAACCACCCATTCTGGGCCTATGTTGAGGGCGGGTAGACTATCTGTCTATACTTCTTCAAGTTGGATCACTCAAAGCATAAATGCCCCTCTCTTTCTGCAACCGCTGGACCTGTGTTGCCTCAAGTTGGCCCCCAACATGCCACAAGCCCCAATCCTTTCCAGTATGGGGTACAATCCTTCCCCCTTCCCCAAAATCTGCAGCCTCTACAGCGCCCGCAGATACCAATCTGGCTCCTCCTCAGTCCAGTTCCACATTCAACCAATCAGGAGACATCTTGAATAACGGTTTGGTCACACGTTATTCACAAAATCGACAGCCACAGCTCATATCTTTTTTTAGTACTAGATGATCCACAGCTCATATCTTCACCAATCACAATTTCCATTATGATTTGAGTCCATGAACCATATTGGATGAAACCAATGAAGTTGAAAGTGTTTTTGTAGACTCAGAAGTCCAAATTAAAGAATTTATCCATGTACAGCATGCCGTTCAGACCACTAAGCTTTTTTACGCCCCCAGCCAGACGCTTAAATGTTCCACTCTACCCACCAGCTCTCTGTAGCAGCAGCTGATCACCCAGATATGAGTGATATTCAAGAGGGCGCTGATGGATCAGTGGCGATACTAGCCAAGGGTGTCCCTCCTTCCATTATTGCCCAGACCCTGTCCCCACAGGGAAAACTTAACATCCTCAACCTCCACAAACAAACAACTGCGCCATCCAGAAAGTGGATAAAACTTTGAAATACAAGTCAAAAGCCACCTATGCCACCACCGCTTTGTTATCCCAGCACCCTTCCATCCGCCTTTATGCTGAAAACTACATATCCCAGTACCTAGTGCGATTTTTGCTTCAGGCAATATCCACAACCAACCAATCATAGGCGCTCTCCAACCACATTCGCTGACCACCCCACAAAGTTGCTTGCCACCTTGACCTGCACTTTTACCTATGTGGAGGAATATAATGCTGAGGATGAGCCCCCCAATCTTCCTTCCCCTTCTACCATGGTGAGATGAGCGGCTCGCCACGGTCCCACCTGATTGGTTGTGATCTCATTCATTTTCGATTTTCTCACTCATCTTGGGCGGTCAACTCATTCTGTTCAGGTAAGTCCGTTCAATCATATTTTTTACTCTTCAAGCTTTGGTAATATCTGTCCCCTGGTCGGTGTACTTAATAATTTGATTTAAATAATTATATTGTATCAAAGCTTGAAGTGAGTCAGATGGGAAATTTGATATATGCTGAGTGCATCTGAATTTGTTAATATGGGCTTTTGACCTATTAAAGTCTCAAGACTCGCAACATCAATGAATCCCCCCTTGGGTTGGGACCGTCTAGTACTAAAAAAAGTCTCAAGACTCGCCTCACTTGGACAGAACGGCCATTAGAGGGTTTGTAGAGGTAGGCTATATCCATGAGACAGTGATTTAGCATATTTGACCCAAACATTAGGCGGGAAAATATTTAGCTCAGTTGAAACCCCTTTTAAAGGTTATAAAAGGTGTGTCGTGAAGTAGGTTTTTGTATTAAACTAGAAGTGGGCTGGAAGAAATATCAGATGGACTCCCCTGATATTGCTGCATAGTCAGTGCAATCCAACTACCTAAATTCGTGCTATTCATCCAAGAAGTGTTTACAAAATTATTACCCTATAAAAGGGGTTCCACTAAGAATTAACCAGGTCTTTTGGCAGATAATATAATTTTTTCATCTGAGACACTCTTCACACAATATCAAACTTGTAATTGTCTGAGATTACCCCCTTCAAGAGGATTATGGGGAGAATAAGGGAGGAAGAAACGTCCATGGACTTAGTTAATAGGTTTCCAGTAGCAAGGGTAATAATTTAATATTTATCACCACACTTATAGGTGATGACAAAATGTCCCTCCCAAATGAAGCCAAGCTTCATACTCCTTGCTGTAATACATACTGCATTAAAAAAGTTCCGGGACTAATGATATTAAGGACACAACTTTTCAGATAAATGAAATCTTATTATTTAAACACAACATACATCCCTTCCCTCTCTATACAGATTTTAGATCGCTCATACAATCATTGAAAGGCATGCGCATAGTTCTCCTTCAAAATCGTGTTTAAAACAGCTGTCACATTCTTCTGAATTGTCTCTACATTATCAAAACGCTGCCTCTTCAGTGCAACCTTCAGTTTAGGGAACAGAAAGAAGTCAGCTGGAGCTAAATCTGGTGAGTAGGGTGGATGGTTAATCACTGTGACTGATTTTCCAGCGAGAAATTGTGAGATAATCAATGATGAGTGGACTGGAGCATTGTCATGCAGAAGAAACCACTCCCCTGATCAGTACACTTCTGGCCTAACCCTGAGAATTCTTTTCAAAAGGCGATCAAGTACCTATTTGTAAAATGGTCCAGTTACAGTTTGGCTGGGTGGCAAGAATTCTCTGCGGATCAGTCCCCTTGAATCAAAAAATGTGATCAGCATTGTTTTCACTTTTGATTTTGTGGCCCTCACTTTCATAGGTATGCCATCTCCTGAGTCGCGCCATTCAGCTGTTTGATGTTTGGTAGATGGGTCATACTGTAAACACCATGATTCGTCGCCTGTGACAATGTTCTGTAAGAAATTCTGGTTGTCATCGGCTCATTCAATGAGACTTTGCAACGCTTCCACACGTTGTTCCTTTTTCTCTGCTGTTAATGAGTGTGGAACAAACCTGGCACACAGTTTCCGTTTGCCAAGTATGTCATGCACAATAGTGTAAATAAAACCCACACTGATGCCAATCTCTTCTGATAAAATCTAGACGCTCAGATGATGGTTGATGGACAGTGCGGCACAGACACGCTTGACATTCTCATCAGTCACACTTGTGGAGGGGCGCCCATATCTTGGATCATCTTCTAGAGACTCACGACCATTTTTAAAATGTGCATACCACTCGAACACTTTGCTATGACTAAAACAATGTTTTCCATATGCAAGTTGCATCATCAAAAACGTTTCTGCTGCACTTTTTCCACATTTAAAACAAAATTTAATTGCAGCTCTTTGCTCTATCAAAAAAACTATAACAACAAAAAAAATTAGATAAACTTAGCAATGTCACTTTTTACTATGGAATGATTCCTCAACAATGCAATTGTCACAGGAAGTGGGTGAAGGTTGTCACATAGTGTTCCAGCTGTGACACAGAGATAGCTCCATCTGTATGTCTATAGCAGCATCAGTCCCGGGACTTTTTTAATGCACTGTGTACTTTAAGTATTATAATACCGAATCAAATATTTAGAAGGTAGGTAAAGGTGGTCTAAGCGCATTAGCTTCCTGTCCTTCCCTAATGAACATTTTAGCTAGGTTAGTCATAGCTTTAGACTATACCTGATTGATGTGTTGTTTCAGCCTTCCCATGGCTCTGTCAGTATCATTTATCTTACCAGAAAAGATATCTTTGGCTAAGAGAGCGGGTATCCCAGATTCTCTCCCATATAGAACATGGAAGGGAGATATTCTGAGTATCTGGTGAACACTTGTTTTGATAGGCCATGGGAGCACTGGAAGAAACTAATCCCAGTCTAGAGCGTCAGACGTGGCCATTTTCTGCAATATGGATACAAAGTTCTATTAACTCATTTAAATATACATTTGTAGAAGGGTTATAGTGGGCTAAAAGAAGCTGTTGTGCCCCATTGAGGTAGCTAGAAACTAACCACTCTAGGGGTGAAGTTTTTCCCATTGTTGCCGAGAAGGACTTGAAGACATCCATGGCGAGTAAAAATATTCCAATAAAGAAAAGTGGCGGTAGCTATTGAAGTTTAGGCAGAAAGAGAAACAGATTCGACCCATATGGTAAAACGATCCATACTTACCAGGATATATCGATTTCCCCACAGTGGTTTTGGGGTTAGAGGGCCAACCACATCTAGGCTTATCAAGTGGAAGCGCTGTTGAGGCATAGTAGGTTAATATTAATACTTGGTCTTATATATTCCTGTTATTACAGGTTAAATAGGAGTCCAGGGCTTCAATATCAGATCCTGTGACTCCTTTCTAATTTTACCGTTATTTAACCCACTCATGGGTTTTTGTACTCCGCCATGCCACAGATATATGAGCCTCCAGGATCACAGGTTCTCTCTGATGGTCTAAGATATGTCAACCAATGGGCCCCAACTTTTTATAAAATTTCAGCAATATTGTTGGAATACCCATAAGTGTCACACAGGGCTAAACCCTCTGAACAATGGTTGGACACTGTGAGGATTTTTGGTCCTCAAAACAATTTTTAGATAATTAAATAAAATATCAAGCACTCCGCTCTGACCACTATACATTATTTAAATAAATATTAGCAGATTCATTCTGGTATGTTTTTTACTTCCTACTAACAAACCTTTTCTTGTAATCACCTCATCTTTCTTATATATCAGCAACTTCATTAGACACCACTTTATTGAATTAGACTAATTTGGTTCTGCATATTCTCAGTGGCTCAGGCAGAGTATACTATTATTAACTTCCCTATTGCCTTAGTTCAAGGCAATTTTTTATATCTGTCATATGTTGGCATCGCCTTATTGCCTTATTTGGAGAGAAGTCAAATATGTATTCTTCCTGAACCAATATTGCCGCATCCCAAGGCGCTCAAATATTTGTGCACTGTATACAATGGTTGGCAGACTCTAGCCAATCTGATATGGGTATTTAGGGATTATTGTCCAGTCTATTCAAGTTCTCAACATTACCCCTCTTGACTGGACAATAAGTCTCTTATTGGGTATACTCCTGGAGGAACTTTGAGTGCACTCAGTTAAAAATCTGACCACTTGTGGGGTCATTAATAATATAAGATTTAACACCTGTTTTCTCAATAATTTCAAACGGACCAATCCAGATGATAAATTATGTGCTTCAGCCCAAGCCAAATTGTGGTCATGAAATAAAACCATCTCTCCTACTTTAAACTGGGCTAGGCCGCTATGCCATACCTGATTAGCAGCCTGAAACTTTATCTTTCTTAGCCAGACTGAAGGAGTATTATATGGTTTTTACTTGATTAACGTGTCTGCAAGGTTAATCAAGTAACATTTGGGATCCATTCCAACGGTATATTCTATGTAAGCATAGAGCAGTGCTGGAAGAGCAGGGTGTCATCCATATAGTAATTGAAAGGGACTCTTCCCCATATCAGAATGGTAGCTAATGTTATATGCAAAAATGGCGGTGGAAAGAAGGAAACTCCAATTGAAAAGTCAATCGATTTCCAATATCTGGTGTACAGAGTATGTTCACCAAGGTCCCATTAACTCGCTCAGCCATTTCATTTGACTTAATGTGGTATGGGGTCATTAGAGCCCCATGTATGCCCATCAGCTTGTTCAACTTTGGAAGGATGTGCAAGGCGAAGTTTGATTATTATTGGTAAGGACAAGCTGAGGGAAGCCATGTCGCTGGATTATGCATTCCATTATAAACTTGCCCACTGGGACCTCCCTCTAATCCTGTATTGTAAGCACTTCAACCCACCTGATCAAGTGGTTGGTAGCCACCTAAATGTATTTGGATTGGTTAGCTACTTTTGGCAGGGGGCCAACGGTATTAATGGAATTCATACGCCAAGAAAAATGTGGTTTCACAAAGTGGTATGGGGTCTTCTGGCGGAACGGCTTTCCCACTTGGCACTAGTGGCAGCAGAAAATTGTTTCAAGCACATCAAAGTTCATGCTTTTCCAATAATACTGAGGGTGCAACAGTCCAAAGACTTGAATACTCCACCATGTCCAACTGCCTTATGTGCGCTCATGATAATGCTAGGCCGTGCTGAGGGTCTCAGGTAATTCATTATAGAATCTCCAATTCGTTTTTCAACTCTCCAATCAGTTGGAAGATATTGACTCGCATCTCATTTAAGGCTTTATAACTTCCAGTGGCTCAACATCATTTCTGCCGCTGAGCATTTTGTCATACATTACATCACTAAGCTCCACCGTAATGATAATGTTTTAGTAATCTCAATAGGCAAAATGATTTTAAATCTTGCTCCTGGTCAGTGGACGAAATTGAAGTTGTAAGCCTGCAGCTTAGGATCCCATTAGGCTAGACGCCCGCCAGGCTCTCTGAGATTCTGCAACCAGCATAAAGAAGCATTATCTGTTATGACTTTGAACTTTCTCCCATGTAAATATACCTTGAATTGCTTATATGCGTAGATCACTACTAAGCACTCCCATTCAATCATGGTGTAAATTTGTTTGTGACAGTTCAAACTATGACTGCAGTATGCAACTAAAATGATCCCTATCATCTAATTGGGAAAGAACCTCCCCAATAACGGAATGGAGCGCATCCGTCTGCACAATAAATTCCTTACCAAAACTTTGGGTAGTGTAGCACTGGCGCATATATTACGCCATCTGAAGTGTATCAAAGGAAGGTTGACAGCATTCTGTCCATTTAAACACATCATCCTTCTTGTGACGGTTGAAGCTTATCCTCAACATCACATTGCCCTGATCTTTGATAAGACAGGACAGTCTGGTGTGGAAGGTAGAGGGAGTGAGAGAGCATTAGTCTTGGCTAGATTCCAGGTTGAGACTAAGACTGGGGAAGGACGACGATTAGATAATTCATCAGGCCTAGGGTCGAACCAAATGGTTTTGAAGTGGGTGGTAACTAGGTTAAAGGTGGATTCAAATCAGAGTTTGGAACGTTTCTTAGGTATGGTGGTTCAGCCACAATGTAATTCAATCCGGCCTAAAACAATTATGTTTTGCTTATGGCATGTTTCTAAGACCATAACGTCAGGCATGGAGAATGAGCATGATCTATGCTTGTAGAAGGGAGCTATAAGAGATAGGACTTGAGATGAGAATTTCTCTAGTTCCGTTTTCTATCAACTTGCCTAAATATATCAAATAAAGATGTTCCTAAACCTTATCTATTTTTATTACTGTCTTCCGAGGTTTATATTGATTATTTAATCTAACTGCGGCCATGTTTGGCCTATACAAACAGGAGTTGAACTTTGAGAGCGAGATTGGGAAGACTATCGCCTCCCTATACACCCTTTCTTGGAGTCAGGGCATGTTGCTGGGGATAAGCATACTCGCAACTGTCCTCCAAGAGGTGTTTATCTGTGGCTCCTGTAGCACACGCACTAGGAGACTGGTCTCAGGGACCTTGTCTGCCCTTTAATCATTGATTTAGCCCTGCTTCCCAATTCATTCGTGGCTCACTGAAAGGAGCCAGTGCGTTACACTTTTTTGATTAGCTTAAATAACGGCCCCCAAATACAACTGTAGTCTGGGATGAAGCTTCAGTAGTAGCCCACCATTCCCAAGAATAACTGTATGTCCCACTTAGTGGTTGGCTTAGTCATTTTTTTCTAGCTTCCACCTTACCAAGTTGAGGTTTAAGCCCATTTGTTTCTACCACAAACCCCAGGTTTCCAGCTGATCTTTGAAGAAGGGACATTTACGAGGCTTTATTTTGATGTTGGCCTCAGAGAGCTGGTGGAATACCTCCTCTAGATGATTAAGATGCTCAGAAAAGTTAGAAAGATGACTTTGATGTCATCAAGGTACATTAGGATGCATGGCGGCTTCAGGTCACAAAAGATAGTTTCATGGCTTGTTAGAACGTGGCTAAGCGTTACATAGCCCTTTAGGCATATTTGCCATCTGGAAAAGCCCCTTGGATGTGATTATGGTACATCTATCCTGTTCTGCAGTTAGCAAATCGATTTTCCAAGAACTTGATATTAAACCTATCACAGAGAAGTAAGGATTTCATTCTAATCAATCCAAGGCATTGTCAATCATAGCAAGGGGTATAAGTCCTTCTGGTAATACTGTTGAGATTCCGTTAGTCTATCACTACCCAGATGGTACCGACCTTCTTCTGACAATTAGAACAAACAAAGCCCACGAACTCTCTGATGGTACGAGCATCCCTTTCTCCAGCAGCTTTTCAATTTACTCGTTACTAATTCCTCAGCTGCCCATAATCAACAGATTGGTTAAGACTTGATGGGGGATGATACCATTAATTAATGGATGAATCACCTTTAAGCGCACCCTAAACTTTAGTTGTTGACGGAAAAAATCTCCTTATACTTATAATTTACAGCTATTGCTTAGCCCTTTTGTTCTTCTAATAACCCCATTAATCATGCATTGTACCACCGCCATTATGACAGGCTGCAGATCAACAGGTAAAACAAATTCATCCAGTGACCCAAACTTGTGAACTTAAAGGACCTCTTTAACTGGGGTCAAGTGTAAGTACGCCACTATTTAATGCCAGAAATTTTTAAAATGGTTCATCCTGTAGATTCGCTAGCAAAACCTTGATTTCCCCATGTCCAAGAAGTATAATGCCTGGAGCCACATGAGGCTCAAGCCACAATCGCTGATAAGGCCCAATGACCCCATATATAAAGTCTAGCTGGCACTTCCACCTCTAACTCAGTGCGTACTATTACCTGATGTCCAGAGGGGATGGATATAAGTCCAGAAGCTCTGAGAGGAAGCCCTTTATATGCTTTATTTTTTTGAGGAAGGGAACAAGTCTTTCTCTTTGGTCGATGGTAGCAAACTGAAATCAACATATCACTTTATGCAAGGTTGGTATGTCCCATATGCACTGGATCCTTCAGCACTTCTCTGGAGGTAAAGTAAATTGGGATATGCTACCCCAAAATTTAGAAGGTCTCGGCCATCATATCAATTGACATCCTAAAGTGTTGCATGAAAGTAATTCCAATTAACAGCTCATAATTACTGTTAATTAACACTATCACCAGAGCTACAAATGACAAACGACCCAAACTGTAAGGGTAGCTCACTGTACGCTCCCTCAGAGACAGTGCTACCGCTCCATAAGTCCCATATAGCATCCAGTTTCATATACCAGGCAACAACATTGACTTTTCCACCAACTTTAAATAACTATTTTGACTGGGGAACCCATATCAACTATATCGCGAACATCATTTCTTGCTACAAAGGTGTCACATTATATACAATCAGATTAAGAATAATTTGAATGTTTAATACATGTAATTTAAGGGATCATATCTACCCAAGAAAGCACATAATACTCTCACTGACTTTGGGGTATTCTTTGATGATGTTATCTATTTGAAGGGTAACGTTTACACCTTTCAGGGAAGATGCATATGCGGCTGGATCCAGCTTTCCTGAAGAAGCTTGGTCAAACATTTGACAGGCGTATGGTTCTGGTTGCTCCTGTGGTCCTTCATCCGCCATGCCCTTGGCTTGCACCCATGTCAGTATGTTTACCCCTCCAACCAGCTTCTGACATTAAACTTTTGACTGTGCCGAGGAACTTTCGCTGGATACACTTTGCTAGGTTCAGGTGGGACGTTTGGGTTAGGATAGTGGAGGTAAAGAGTCCCATCTCTTCTCCTATCAATCTTTCCCTGGTAGTGTTGATCCTACTGTACTAGTGAACCCAACGGTTGGAGAAACTCTAAGAAAGGTTGCCAGGGTGACCACATTCAAAACAAAATTCCACGTAGGTCCACGTCCTTGGTTCTATAAGATGGACCAGACTGATAATTTGGTTGTTGACAACCAGCGTAACCAGAGTCAGGTCAATAGATTTGACTGCACTCAATTGGTATTATTAGCCCAGGTTGTTAGTTAGGATGCTCACAAATTTTCATAAGCAAGTCCTCAGCACAAGTAGATCTACTTGAAACTCAGTTAAGGGCAAGGCGCGTAATTATAATAGGGTCAGGCGTTACTAAGTAGAATCTGAACTGGGTAGGTTGTTTCCCTGAATAAGAAGGTCCAGCGATGGCGAAGGAATGTCTCTTCTATGTATTGGATGGAGGAAAGGTAGTGGATAGTCAGCTCAAAAACTGAACAACCTTCAGCAGAGAAACGTCATCCTAAAAAATTAAGTCATGACAATGTAAGGCTCGCGGTATGGCTGTACCATGGAGGTCATTGTATTGCACACATAAGAATCGGATAAAGCCCCCCAAATCAATGTGTGTGCATCCACTGTAAATTGTTTAGCAAAAGCTATGATGGTCTCATCATTCTGAAACTCAATGGTCAATAACTCAGCTTTCTGATACAACTCCTTTGCACTACTTTTGAACAACCAAATCACAGTATCCTTCACTTTTTGGTATGATACAGAACTGCTCAGAAGATAGCAGGTGACTTGGTTTTCACTACCAACATTTAAGGCAGATATTAGCAATATAGCTTTATGTTAATCTGAGGCTCCTTCTGCCGCAAATTTAAACGTTCAAAGAAGCAGTGGATATTTCCATTGTGATCAAACGGAGGCAGTTTATCAATTCAAACCTCCTCCTCTTGCTCTAACTGCGATTCTTCAGAGCATACTGAGGAATGGGTCGAGACCCATAAGCAGTATTTTGATGAGGAGCTGGTCCAGTAGGCCCAGCGGCGCATGGCTTATCCATAGCTCCAGGAGTTGCGTGGTCCTCTTTTGTGGGCAGTACAGCCATCACCTTGGGGAATTGTCTCTCCAATACAAAATTATCTCCAGAGCTGCCCTACTGAGTGTAGTAGCTCAAGCTAGTGTCATACTCTCCATAATAAATCTCTCCACAAGCAGCCACTTGGCACTCATCCACTTATCAAAGAGGGGAATTGAAGTACCATCTAACTTCTTCTTGAACAATGCAGTTGTACAATAGTGTTGTTCAAACAATTAGTGATTTGCTTTTTTGTTGTCTAAGGATACTAATTTGACTGAGCGTGTTGATAAGCTGGTTCATTAGTCATTCTGCTTCTGGAGTAGCTTATCCTGCTTCTTGAGCACCACGTCTAAAGCAAGTCTGACTTCCACATATCTGGATGATATAGTTTGCCGTGAGGATCACTCATCAAAGTAGGCCTGATGCTACTAGCCGGTGGCTGGTGAATTTTTTAATTCTTGGTAGTTGAACAATGAACCCCCTGTAGTGAGAACCATGGCTATAATTTTGTCATATCATTGGGATACACTGCAAGGGTCACACAGGGTCAAACCCACTGAACGATGGATGGATGATGTGAGTATTTTCAGTCCTCAAAACAAGCCATAAATACTCAATAAAATGCAAAGCTATTAGCTTCGATCACTATACTTTAATTAAATTAATTTTAGCAGATTCCTTCTTCTCTACTCTAATTCCTACTAACAATCCACTTCCTTCAATAGTTACTTCTTGCTTATATATCAGATTTTTAGTTGAACCACTCATTTGACTTATAATAATTGGTTCCGCCATTTTCTCAGTGACTCCGTCAGAGTATACTATTCTTAAATTCCCCGTTGCCTTAGTTTGAGGTGATCTACTTAATATTCGTCACAAGTTGAAATTTTCATATCATCTTGTTTGGAGGCAATCCAATTATCCTTTTTGACCCAATATCACCTCATCCCAAGGCGCTCAGATATTTGTACACTGTAAATTATGTTCACGGATTCTAGCCAGTCCGCTGTGGCTATTTAGGGCTTAGTGTCTAGTAATATCAGGATATTAACACTGACCTTCTAGTATAAATTTTTAGTCGCTACCTTGGTGTTATGGGAGTGTCAGGCATATATCTTCTGGAGATTTTCATCCTCATCAACCCAAGCATTGAGGGCCATCAGTAATTCATGTGACCTCTACACTTCATTATACCCTAAATTTAGGACAGGGTCTGAGTCAACCCATCTACATTCAGGTGGCGAGTTCCAGCTCAGTGCTCAATGGTCATATTATAGCGTTGGAGCTTCAAGGCCAATTGATCAAACGTCTGATGAGGTCCTTAAATTCTGTAACCATTTTAAAGAAGCGTTATTTTTAATCACTTTAAATGAAGTCCCATACAATAAATGGTGGTATTATTTGATAGTAAGTAAAACAGCAAGGCACTCCTTTTCTGTGACGCTGTAGTTGCGTTCAGTCTTTAAAAGCATCTTGCTGAAGTAAGAAACAAATTATCGATGCCATTCTAATCCAATTGGGCCTGGATGGCTCCAGGAGAAATTTCATGGGCATCAGTGAACAAAAGGAAGGGATTACTATAGTCTGGATAGCGTAGGATAGGCCGTTGTTGTAGCAACTTCTTTAATGTCTAGAGTGTGTCCTTTTGTTCATCACTTAAATAGAAAGGAGTGCTTTTAGACAGTAGCCTTACAAGGAGCTCACTGATCTGAGTGAACTTTGTTATAAATAATGGTAATATTCCATCATTCCCTAGAAGCACCTGGATATCCAGGAGGGTCAATGGCGCAGGAATAATAGAAATCTCTTCAACCTTATCCTTTTAGGGTTGAAACATTTCTCTTGTGATGGCGTGTCCAAAGAAATTCAGACGCTTTTGTAAAAGGACCATTTAAAGACTTCAGCTTAGGGTTAGACGCACGTAAGCTTTAGAAAACTTCTTTTAGATGTGTGAGATGCACATTAATTGTTTTTGTTAGGCCATGATATCATCAAGATAGATGATCACAATTTCAGTTTATCTTTGTAAAATGTGATTCATCAATACTGGAAGGTCATGAGTGCATTGCAAAACCACTGAGGTAGTCAAGTGGGTTGAAATAGGCCTTCACTACAGATGATAATGCATTTCTCCTAGTCTTTCAGAAAAAGGTAAATCTGCCAGTATCCTCTAGCCAAGACCATGGAGAAAAAAACTTGTATCCAGAAAGTTGGGCCAGAGCATCATCAGTGCATGGGGTAGGGTAACTATCCTTTTTTTAAGGCTATTAAATTTATGGTAGTCCATAACTACTCGATGACCTCCATTTATTCTTTATGAGCAGAAGGGGGGAAGCCCAAGGGCTTTGGGATGAAACCAGCAACCCCGCGTCCAAATGCTGTTTAGCTCCATCCTCATTTTGTTACTCCTCAACTTTTACTTTATATAAGGCTTAGATCAGATGGGATGAGCATCACTAAAATAATTGTTGTGGCTCCAATCCTTCATGTGCTCATAATTGTTATCAGAGGTGGAGAAGATTTTATGATAGGCTACCTATAGAGTATGTACTTTTGTAAGCTCAGCTGGGGTTAAATTATCTGAATATGAACATTGAGCAAAGTGAATAACAGTTGGTCATCAGGTAAGCTAGTATCTAACGTAGACCCAATACAATGAAATTTTTGATATTCTCAATGCGGATCAGCAGCCTTTTTCTAGCTTCCTGGTGCTTATTCGCAAACAGGTCTGTACTGTTAAAAGCCCCCAGTAGGATAGTGATAGGTTGCTGGTAGGTAGGGTCTAGTATACCTGGTAATACGCGGGGTTTAAAGGGCTTATTACAAAATGCTAGTTATGTGCAATAAGCAGTTGTGGAGGATCTTTTTGGGGAATATTGGTCTCAATTACCCTTTGTTCGCCTACCCTAACTTCTACCTCCTCTGACGCATAGAAAGGAATGCCCTCTAAAGCGTCCACTGATTCTGGAAACATCTTTGCAGTTCGCCACACAGTCATATAGCGTTTTGATAACATGGAGGAAAGGTACTCAACCAAACATTTGTATATTTTGTTATTAGGTTTCTAAATGTTAGTACCAAGGGAAACTCATAGTTAATCATGGAGAGATACCCTGTTTTATGGTAATTATTCCATCAGAATCGATCATAAATTAGGCACCAATGAGCATATCAAAAGTACTACTAGTCTAGGCCACAGCAGGTGCCGTCAGGATCAGCTTCCCAATTATGATGAATAAAGAGAAGTATGCTCCTATAACACAAGTGCGTTTAGACCACAGTCCTAAACTCTTAGGTGTAATCAGAATCATTGTCCAGCTATATTTTCTTAATTAGCTTGGACGAAAATAACATTCATGAGTGAACTGGTGTCAAAGATAACCATGACCTATACTTTGTTGATGATGACCTCCACCTTGATTAGTGTTCCAAACAAGTGGGGGAGAGAGCTAGGACCTCCCTAAGATGGAAAGTAGAATCAAGACTTTGGTCATTTTCAGGGTATTTTTTTAATAGATTGTAGAGTATGAACCTACTTAGTAGATCAATTAAGTGAGGCGATGCTATACAGCATCGCTAGCATTATCAAAAACCTCATAGAATCTCAGCTTTTAGAGAGATAAGTTCCGCTGTGTATCAGGGCTTTATCTACTATTACAGAGTTTTAAATGATCTGATAATCCCACTTCAACTGGGTCTCTGTCAACTTTTGGCGGTATTTTTTTAATTCTATGCTTGTTTCACAATGTTAACTTTTGGCTGATTTTGTTGGCTCCGCCAAACTGGTTGCACAGTGTAAAAACCACTGAGCAATAGATATGTGATATGAGGATTTTGGAGTTCAAGTATTATTGATAATAAAAGACTTTATAGGGATCTATTACTCCTTCAATACCTTATTCAATATTCAACTAATGGCTACTTCAATTACTTTCCTACTACTTCTTCATTTCTCGTCATAGACATACTCCTTCTCACTCTCACGCTCAACTAGTAACCCTTGGTATTACTATGTGGATTCAACACAATTTTCTTAGTAAATCCTTATTTTCTCCAATCTATTGGTTCATTTTAACAGTTAACCTTCAGCGGAATCCCCTTGATTTGCTAACCCATTATTTTTTTGATTAATATCTCTTCTCATCAATATATCAATTTCTCAACCTTGATCTCACCTCAAGCCTAATATGCAATCAACTGGAGCTATAGCTTATTGTCCAGTCATATCAGAATCTCAATATTCATACCTTATAGACAATAAGCTCATATTGCTGGTATTAATAAAGGAACTTTTCAAAACTCAGTTGATAATCTGACAACCCATGGGCTTCTTAATGGTGTAGGTATTGACACCCATCTTCTCAATTATCTCAAATGGTCCAATCTATATTCTGGCAAGCTTGTTCCTCTTTTGAACCCATGTTGGTCGTTAAACAGGAAATGATCTCCTAACCCAAACTGAGGCAGGCTGATTTGTCTACCTTAGTTGGCCACATCGTTTTTGGTTCTTCTTGGCTAGAACAGTGGAACATGCTTTAGTTTGAAGTTTAATCAACGTGTATGTTAAAGCAGATAAGTAGTGTTGGGGCTCAACTCCTCCGGTTTCCTCCACACAGGAATAAAGCAATGCTACAACGCTGGATGTCTTCCATAAAGTAGATGAAAAGGGCTCTTGCCGGTTGCTAAGTGGTATATAATATTGTACGCAAAGACAGGAGTGGATAATAAGGTACTCCACTATAAAGGTTGATCCTATACAAGTTTGTGTAGAATATTGACCAAGGTTCTGTTGACCAGTTCCACCATTACATCAGATTCAGGGTGATAGGGTGTAGTCAAGACCCCACGGATTTCCATTAATTCAATCAACTTGGGCAGGATATGCGACATGTTTGGTTCCATTGTATATGAGGATGAATTGCGGACAACCATGTCACTATATGATACACTTCAGGATGAACTTGGCGATGATAGCCCCTAAATCGTTGATTGCCCTTTCTTCCACCCATCTTGTCGAATGTTCATTGGCTACTATTATATACTTGGGGCAGTTTGCGCCAGTTGGCAGAGGCCCATCCATGGAAACAGTATGCTATTCCAAACGAGGCTTAAAAAGCTGGTAGGTGGTTTCTTTGGTGGAATTAATTTCTACACTTGACACTGATGACAACAGTAGCCATTTTTAAGAACATCTTAGCGCTTACTCTCCCAAAAGTTTGGGGTTTCAAGAACTCCAGCATTTCTGCAACCCTACATGACTTACTGCTATATGAGCATCAATAATGATGGCAGGTCTAGTAGAAGGTTTTGGGAAACTTACCATTTATTCACCAATCCGCATATACAGCTCCTATCACGCACAAAGGTATCCTGTTGCAGACTATGCATCACTTTGATCACCAGTGGCGGCTCATTGGGATGTATGACCACAATTATCTTCTTTTACATGATGTCTGCCAAATCTACCATAATGGCGACCATCAGTAATTGGAAAAGACTGCCATTCTAGTGTTTTGTACCTTGTTGGTATACAATCTCAAATCTATATGCTTGAAGCTTCTGACACCTTCGCGCAAGCCGCCCTTCATGTTCCCGCAGATCTTCAGCCAACATAAGGATGCATGGTTAATTACAACTTTGAATTTCACCCTGTGAAGGGATATCCAGAATTGTTTATAATCATATATTACTGCTAAACACTCTCACTATGTCACGGTGTAATTACGCTCATGGATTGTTAAACTCCAGCTATAATATGTGACAGGATGCTCCACCTTGTCATCACCCAATTGGGTATTTACGGCCCTTATGGCGGATATGGAAGCATCCATTTGCACTGGGACCATCTAGTACTAAAAAAGAATCATACATTTGCACAATAATTCCCTCTTGAAATCAGGGTATTGTAAACAGGTGTTTTAACCAATGAAGTTTGTAAGACATCAAAAGCGTTCTGACATTGACCTATTCAATCAAAGGTAGCATTTTTCCTTAATAACTTATAGAGCAAAGCCCCAATACAACAGAAGTTGGGAAATGAATCTCCATTAGTGAACAATCCCCAAAACACCTGAATATCAAATTTATTGCCTGAAAGAGTCATCTTGCATATAGCCTCTACCTTTACCAGCTGGGTACTAAGCCCTCTGGGGTCGAACAAAAACTTGAAATATTTTAACTGGCCCTTAGAAAGTGGAACTTGTAGAGCTTAGTCTTAATGTCAGCTTCAGCAAGTCGGCAGAACCCTTGTTCCAAGTGAGCGAGATGATCCTCAAGCATCTTCAAGAACACATTAAGTATTATAAAAGTAGACTAGAACACAAGGCAGATTCAGAGCACCCAAAAATGGTGCCCATAGCCCGCCTGATGTAGCTGGGGCATCGCACAAACCCTGTGACATACGTTTAGTCTGAAACAACCCTTTTGAGGTGATTATAGTTCACCTCTCTTGTTCCGCCACTGGCACCTCAATTAGTACCCTAATATCAAGTCCATAGTGGAGAAGTACATGGCACTGCCTAGCTTATCTAAAGCATCATCAATGCGTTTAAGTGGGTACATGTCTTTTTATAATACTGTTAAGCTTCTTTCAATTGATTACTACTCAATTGGTGTCAACTTTCTTTTTGAAAATTAGCACTGGGGAAGCCTAAGGACTCTTGGACGGCTCTAACTTTCCCTGTTCCACCAATATGTCTATCTCAGCAAATACCACTTATTCAGCTGCCTTGGAGAGATGGATATGCCATGATCAGATTAGAGAGCGATTCCACGTGTCTAACCGTGCATAATCCCATGTGCACATCCTAAGCCGTGATCATCAGATGCAAAGATGCTTTGGTATTTCGCAAACTAAATCATTACCATATCCTTCTTGTCCTCCAATAGACCAGGCAGCGCCTCATGCGGAACCACTGTCATTACGCTGAATAAAGGTTTTAAAGGTTGCCAAAGATCTTCCCATGAATCAAAGTCATGTATCTGGTGAACCTCGTTGATAAGAATCAGTTTCAGATAATCCCCATTTGAGCTCTAAACCTTCATAGATTCTTTCTGCAAATTGGCTATCAACACATTTACTTCCTCCTTCCCTGGTAACAGGAGCCCAGGAGCCACATGGGATAAATCTGAAATTCCTGTTAGGGCCCCATAATCTCTCCAAATAGGCCTTCTGGGATATCTATTTCTTTGCTCTATCCCTAACATGACCTGATGCCCAGAAGGTATGCTTAAAGCACTTGCCGCTTTCAGTGGATTACCATTGTCCTTGTAAATCTGGGTAGGGATCACTTGGGTCCTCCGAGTCATCTGAAATATCATATGGGATCAACCCCATCTTTATACATGAGATTAATTTTCTTGATCAGATTGGATCTTTAAGGATTCCACTGGAAGAAAGATAGATGGAAAGCTGTTGTCCTTGGATACTGATGGTTTCGTCCTCCATATTAACCACAGCCTTAAAGCGCTTCATAAACGCAGCGCTGATCAAAATTTTGTAGTTATTATTAGGCAACACCACCGCTGGAGTGGATGTGACAATAGACCCAAACCTCAAAGACAATGCGCTGTATGTGCCCTTCAACAGACTGCTCTGTGCCCCCGCAGTCCCATACACTAGTTTTTGATCCACATTTGGCTTCAGTGAAGCTTAACTACGAACTTTATGGATATTACATCGATAGGAGCGCCAGTACAATAATCTCCTGATTTTGGCATTTTGTACAAATATTTCTCAGTATGTACATTATGACTAAGGGCTATTATAAAACTTTAATACATAGACATCCAAGGACTTTTGGTTATTCAGAAAGGTGAGAATACCAGCGCCAAAATGTGGATACTCATGAGCAATTTTCTCAACTGGAATCGCCACTTCTACCCCCTCTAGAGCTGTGACATGGGTTAATGAGTCCCCCTTGAATGTATCATTCCACTCAAGGATTTGCCAATCATATGGCTTTTGTACATCTTAGTGAAAATCCATGTCCGAGTCATTGGACCTCTCCTCAGCTTGAGGTCAATATGTCAGAGGGAATTTGTTGATATAAATTGTTGATGTGAGTATCAGGTTTCAAACAAAGCGACTCATGCAAATAATTAGGGTCAGATAGAATTGAGTTAGCAGAAGTATAGCATCCCATCTCTATACTGCCCAACCTTTTCCCGGCATGTTCAGAGCAACTGGTACTGTATTGCATTCTGTTTGCCCAGACAGCTAGCTTCATAATGTCCTCGTTGGCCACACATGAAACAAGTATTTGTAAAAGGCACTCTTCTCTGCATCGCACTCATAGCTCCAGGTCTGAAATTAATTGAGGAATTGTGACTCATTGGATGTGCTGGATGAAGAAGAAAGGAGCGGAAAGGACTGGCCAAAGTGTTAAGGGGTCAAGTATTCCCCAACAGCTATACACAAGTCGTTCCTGCTCCAATACTTATGGGGATTCAATAGTTGGAGTAGGGGCTTTTGTTCCACAATAGGAGCACTAAAATTGGTGGATAGATGGTGCAAATGACTAACGATTTTAGTAGCTTTGCGTCCTCATCAATAAATCATGACATAGCATTATACAGTTCTTGATATGGATTGAAAGCCGCCGTCATTGTTATGCCCACCTCCTCATTAGATAAAATATCCGCTCCCAAGAACACATAAACTTCCGCCATAAACAGCTCTGCAAACTGTAATAAAGGACTCATTATCTTGAAAAGCTATTGTCAAAAAATCTGCCTTGTGCTGAGCCATTTTTGACTTTCCCATAACCAGGTGGATCAAGGTATTTTTTCACCTCTTGATACATTACTTTACTACTCTTAAGTTATCATATGACCTGATCAGCGCTTGCAACATTCAGAGCAGATAACAACAATTTAGCCTTCTGCCAATCAGAAGCCCCCTCACCAGCAAATTCAAAAACACTTGGAAACACCATGTATGTTTCCATCATGATGTGGTGGGAGCAGATTGTCGCTGCAGACCTCTCCATCCCTAACAGCCTCATTTAATTTATGTTCTGCACAGAATAGCCGTTCTGTAGTGTCACTCAAGCGGTTGGAAAGTTGGTTGGTTTGGCCTCCCACCAGGTGCAGTTGGTGAAAAGCCTTGGTGAGCTGATTGATTATATTTTTTCACAGAAAAGCATTTTTTTGTATGAAGCAAGGTATCCAAGGCAAACTTTAGTTTATCATATCGTGACAACTCAATAGACTGGGGCAATACCCAAAGAGGGGAACTGATTGCGCCGTTGAGTGTCAACTATGAAACAACATAATAAGTTGATCAATGGGCCCCCTGATGTGAGCAACTCTGTTAGCCTTTTGAGGATTAGGTTGATTCAATTAAACTGGTCACACAGGGTAGAACCCAATGAGCAACGGAAAAGCAGTATTAGGTTCGCTGGCCCTCAAAATAAATAATAATATAAGACTTAATAGGGAGCTATTGCTCTAACAATGCCACTTTATTGAATATTCGATTAATGAATCCTCCTGTTACCTTCCACTGCTTCTTCTTTTCTCATCCAAGCCTCCTCCTCTCAATCTCACGCTCAACTATTAACCCTTGGTATTCCTTAGTGAATTCAACATGATACGTTTAGTAAATCCTCATTGAGTCCAATCTATAGGTTCAAACAAACAATGAGTTCTTGGAAGAATCCCTTTGATTCACCAAACCATTATATCTTCAATCAAAATCACTTTTCATCAATATATTAATCTCTGAATCTGAAGCTCACCTCAAACATAATTTGCAGTCCGCTGGAATTATAGCTTTTTTCTAGTCATCAGAATCTCGACACACAAGCTAAACAACACTGAGCAAAATACTGACAATATGAAGATCTCTGATCCTTAATAATAACAATATTAAATTATGGAGCTATTGCCCCGACTGACATCAGGATATTATATATAAAATGCAGACTACCCTGATACTTTCTCCCTTGTTTCACTATAAAAACCTCCCCTTCTAAACTCTCATTTTACTATTAATCTTCAAACATCTTGGTCAATTTTGACCCAACAGCTTAGTAGATCTCTATTCCTACATCTAGGGTTTCATCTCATCATCAAGGCTTCAGCGAAATTCCCTAAATTTGCCAAAATATAGTACTTCAATCAGTTCATTTCACATTGCATAATTTTTTACTCAATCAAGAGGCTTACCTTGAATCATAAATAAAGTAATTCAAATATATTTTAATTGTCCAGTCATATCAATTTCTTGACATTACCCCCTTGACTGGATGACAAGCTTATATTGCTTGTATGCCCAGAAGAACTTGGTGTAAACTCAAACTTAATAATCTGACCACCCATAAGCTCCTTAATGGTGTAGGCATCAATACCCGTTTTCTTGATAATTTCAAACGTTCCAGTCCAGATGTTAGCGAGATTGTTCTTCCTTCCAATTCCATGTTAGTCATGTAACAAGACATGATCTACTACATCAAACTGTGGGAGTCTGCTACATCTAGTTTGGTCAGCTAGCTTGATTGCAGATCTTAATTAATCTGGTAGAATAAGCTTCCATTTGTAGTTTCTACCATATCTATTAAATTGGTCAGATAACGCTGCAGTTCTACTCAGCCAGTATCCTCCACACAGGAGTAAGAAGAGTGGGAAATCCAGATGTCTATTATATAGCAATTTGAAAGGCTCTTTCCAGTTGACGAGTGGCAGTTGATATTATAAGTAACGATGGTGGTAGATAGGAGGGTACTCCATTCAGAGGGCTGATCCTTTAAAAGCCTTTAAAGAATGTTGACCAATGTTCTGTTGACCAGTTCCACCATTTCATTGGATTCAGGGGTATTAGGGTGTAGTCAAGGCCCCGCAGATTACAAATTGTTAGTTCAATTTGTGCAGGACATGTGATAAGAAATGGGTCCGTTGTCCATGAGGAATTTTGTGGACAGCCATGTTGCTGTATCACACAAACAATGATAAACTTGGCGTTGGTGACAGCCCCTAAATCATTGATTGCTCTTGCTTTCACCCATCTTGTCAAGTGATCAATTGCTTCTGGTAATTACTTAGATTAGTTTGCATCAGTTGGCAGAGACCACCATGTCAAGAGAAACAGTATGCAATGTGAAACGGGGCTTGACCAGCTGGTAGGTGGTCCTCTTGTGGAAAGGTTTCTCAACTTCGCACTGATGACAACAAGCAACCATCTCAAGCACGTCATTATGCATATTATCAATAGTAGCAGAGTCATAAGAACTTCAACATTTCCTGAAACCCTCCATGTTCTACCGCCTTATAGTCATCCAGAATAATTGTTAGCCTAGTTGAGGGCTCCAAGAAACTCAGCGTCGCTTCTCCACCTTTTTATACAGTTCCCCATTGTGCAAGAAGGTATCTCGTCTAAGCACATCTAGTGCCTTGATTAAATGTAGCGGTTCATGGTGATATTTTCCTATAACCATATTCTTATATATTACTTCATCCAAATCTTCTTTAATGGCAACCGTTGGTAATCGTGAGAGACAGTTTGCATTCTGATGTTTCGCCCCAGATCAGTTTACTATCTTAAAGACATACGCTTGAAGCTCCAATGCCCATCGTGTGATTCATCCTTCAGGTTCTCAAAGACTCTACAGCCAACTAAGGATGTATGATCTTCGTACCACTTGAAATTTACCCGTAGATGTATACCTAGAATTGTTTATATGCATATATTACTGTTTAACACTCCCGCTTGGTCACAGTTTAACTCCTTTCATGAAAGTCAAAGCTTTAACTACAAAACGAGACAAGGTGCTCTAGCCATCATCATCCTTCTAAAATAATATTGCCCCTACAGCAGAAAGGGATGCGTCCATTATCACTAAGAATTTCTTTTCTAAAAAAAGGATATTTCAAAAACTGGCGTGCATTGCCAATGTAGTCCGCAGGACATCAAAAGCGTTTTGACATTGTTTAGTCCAGTCAAATGTGGCGTTCTTCTTCAACAACTAAAGAGCGGTTCCCCAATACAGCTAAATTTATGAATGAACCACTGGTAGTAACTGAAGATCCCCAAAAACACTTGGATATCTCACTTTTTTCTGCTGAGTCATCAAACATATAGCCTCCAAATTTTTCCAGCTGCGATTTAAGCTCTTTTGAGTCTACAATGAACCTGAGGTATTTAATTTCTCCTTAGAATAGAGCGTTTGAGGCATCATTTTGATGTTAGCATCAGCATGATGGCGTAACACTAGTCTCAAATGGTCCAAAATGTTCTGTGAACGCCCAAGAGAACACATTGATATCATCAAGGTAGACTAAATTATAGGACAGCTTTAAGTCACCTAAGATAGTGTCCATAGCCCAATAAAATTTGGCTGGGGCATTACATAACCCTAAGGGCATATAAGTTGGATGGAACAACCCCTTTTGGTGATTATAGCTCATTTCTACCGTTCTGCTGCTGGCAACTCAATCTGCCAGTACCCAATATCAAATCCACTGCAGAAAAATGTTACCCCCAGTTGATCTAAAGCGTCATCAATCTGAGAATGGTTAGGATCTCTTCATGACGCTATTAAGCTTTTAGTAGTCAATAATCACCCTGTTTATGCCTTCTTTTTTATTAAGAATCATCACCAGCGATGCTTATGGACCCTTGATGGATCTAACATCTGCTATTCATTAAATGGTCTACCTCAGCAGAGGCAACTTCCTCTTCAGCTATTGAGTGCCGAATAGGGTGTGAACAAATGGAGGGCGTGATTGGCATGTCCACATAATGCACAACCCCCGCACACATCCCAAATTGTAGTTGGTTGATGAAATTTATTTAGTATTTTCAAAAAGGGCCATCACCCTATCCTTTTGTTCCTCTGACAGCCCAGTCAGAGCTTCCCATGAAACCACTGTCATTATGCAAAATGTTGTTTTACTGGTAGGCTAAGATCTTCATAAAAACCAAATTCTTGAATATGATGTACCTTGTCATTAGGGATCAAGTGTAAATAAGCTACCAATTGGTACATTTAGATCGTCATGGACTACATCTGTAAATTCAATATTAATACTTTCACTTCCCCATGCTTTGGTAACAATAACCCATGAGCCACATGGGGTTCAAGCTGAGACTGCTGGTAGGGCCCCATAATCTTCCCATATAAGCCTTCTGGGACTTCTATTTCATTCTCCGTCCCTAATATGACCTGATGTCTATAAGGTATGATTAAAGCGCTTGCAGCTCATAGTGAATACCATTGTACTCATAGATCTGGTTAGGGAGGGCTCTGGTCCTCCGCTTCAACCACCAATATTGAACATTAATTACCTCGTCAATAACGCCAGATGGATTTGACTGGGCGAATTAGATCCTTTGGGACTCCACTGGAGGTAAAGTAGATGGGCATCTTTGTCCCAGGATACTAATGGTTTCTTCCGCCATATTGACCACTGCTCTGAATCGCCACATGAGTGCAGCTTCAATCAACATGTTGTAGTTATTATACAGCAGGACCACCAAGGGGAAGAAGCCCTGACTGAGCCAACCCTCTGAGTTAATACGTTGTACGCTTCTCTGACACAGTGTTCTGTGCCCCAGCGGTCCCTAACACTACTCTGTGCTCCACGTCAGGCTTCAGCGGGAGTTTAGCCCTGATCTTGGTGAAGATTGTATAGATACGTGCTCCAGTATCTATTATAGCTCAGTTTTTATGTTCTGAAGAAAAATATAACAGTAGGTACACTCCATATAAAAAAACCATTAGTGTTTATTACATGGTCATCCAAGGGCTTTTTATTGCTACGAAAGTGACTTTACCAGTGCCAACATGAGGATACTCCTGGGCAATCTTTTCTACTAAAATTACAAATTTTTTTCCCACTAGGGAGGTGACATCCAGTGAGAATCCAACTTTACTTGTTATGTTCATTCAAGAATTTGCCAGGCAGACGTTTTTTGCACATCTTGGATGTCTTGAAGCCTGAAGAGTTATGGTCGCTCTCTTTAATGAAGCTGAGATATTGTGAGGAAGTTGTTAATATAATAAGTCGTTGGGGCGGATATAGGTACTGACGCAACGCAACTTATAGAACCATCAGGAAATAATTTGGATAGCGGAGGTAGCGCGTCCCATCTCTACTACTCTTGAGCTTTTCCTTGTTCAGTAAAGATGATTGGTTCTGCATGAACATGCGGGTTTTTTAAGCAGTTAGACACATAGTGGCCTTTCTGTTACATGATAAAAAAGAATTCATAAAATGGCTCCTGTCTATGGATCATGCCAAAGGTCCAAGTTAGAAGTGAAATTAACAAATTGTAACTAGGCTAAGTTTGAAACAGATTTGCATAAGGAGGGCGGAAAAGACCTTCTAGCTTATTGATTGGGCGATTATTTTTAAACGGTTTATAACCAGGGCGTTGCGGTCCAGTTCCCAGTAAGGATGCTGCAGCAATTACAGGGACCTTCTGGTCCATGTTAGGTGCACTAAAGGCGACAGAGATACTCCGTAAAGAGTTAAAAATTTGTAAAAACTCCACGTTTTCTTGGTGTATGTGGGTCATAGTATTATACAGATCTCAATATGACTTAGCTACTGCTGTCATCACTATGACCATGTCATTGTTTGTTAATGTGATGAACGGGGTTCCTTCCACATTTCCACAAATCAGTTGGGCAAGAGGGCCCAGGTGAGGTCCCACAAACATAAGAGAGCTGCTGTGGTTAGGTCCTTTGACCATTGGCTTAATAGCGGTTGAGATATCCTTGGAACACTGTGAGGATGTGGTCACACTGAGGAGGAAAGTCTGTCCCTCAGAGAGAGCATACAGGGAGGCGACTGATCTGTTGAAATCCGTGGAATGGTCTATTCTCTTCACTAAAAATCCCAGGTTTCCTCCAAAATCCAAATTCATGATTTCAAAATTTAAAATTGTATCTTCGATTTTGAGGTTTTATTTGTATGTTTTAAAAGACGAAGTTGTCCTAAACACCTTCGCTTTGTTGTTTTTATATTATGGAATGGGGGATATGGGAAGATTTGTTCCCGCAGAGTCCACAGATGGCGGGCTAATTGTGGGCCTATTTCAAGAATTTCAGCCTCCAATATTCCTGTCTAGGCCCATTCTAGACCGTTTGTTGTGTACCAGTGGTGTTACAGAAACTTTTCCTCATATATTTTCGTCCATAAGGAACAAATCAGAGCTTGGCATTTTTGTGCCAACCTTATTGTAAAAATTTCCATTTTTGGGATAATTTGGCCTGGAAGTCCCTGATTTGCTGGGCTGCCCTTCGCCATGGCTCTTGACATTCTCATCTAGTGGCAGATTTGGCTTGGCATCTCCTGATGCGCTGATCTTCCCAATGCCGTGGTTCTTGACATTTCTGCTTTTAGTATAATTCGGCTTGGCAGCTCATGATTTGATGAGCTGCCAATGCCATGGTCCTTGAAACTTCCACTTTTGGCATAATTTGGCTGGGTGGCCCCTGATTCACTGGGCTGCCCTTTGCCATGGTCATTCTCATTGTTTAGTTCATCAGACTTTGGGTTGGCAGGCTTTGATTGGCCCAGTTGCCATTTACATCAAACCCTTGCCACCTTTTCTCTGAGATTTACTTGATTTATTGGCATCTGAATTATCAGAATGCCATTTATGAGGGTCGTTGCCCTTGAACCCTACACTTTTAATAATATTGACTCCGTTGCTAAGAGCCCCAATCCCCACCTTAGGGGGGTCAGGACTATGTGGAATTCAGGCAGCGCATTGACCTTCACAGTTAAAACATTTGCTCTTATTAAAATATGAGCTTTAGTCATGAACCGCTCTGTAAACTTCACCAGAGACTTTTTAATTTGAAACTGTATTGTCAGGAATTTAGCCTTGAGCTGTGCCATCTTAACCATGTTCCCAAACAGACGGAGCACAGTCTTCTTCACCTCTTGATACTTTACAGCACTACTCTTTAGGTAAAAAGTGGCCTGGCAATCACTCTTGACATCCAGAGAAGAAACAACAGTTTGGCTTTCCACCAATCCGATCCTCCTTCCACAGCAAATTTAAACCATTTAAAATATCCATTCATGTTCCCATCCTAAATAAAATGTGAAAACTTCTCGATCTATAAAATTACCTGGCTCTGTGTTTTGGGCTCAGAAAACAGAGGGTATAAGTTCAGATTGGTCAAGGAAATATTCCTTTGGCGGCAAGAATAGGGTCATGATGATGAATGCAAAATTCACCATAGTGGACTGGGAAGAGGCTGGATTGTGAGAAAGGGACTGCTATGGCCCCAGGGGATACTCACTGGCTGATCTGTAGTATTCCTCACCAGTCTTGCTGCTGACTGCACCCTTCCCTCCCTCACCAGTCTGTTCAGCGAGAAGTTTGTCTATTATTCACTTATATTTGACTGACTAACACCAACACCACCTGTATCTCACCCCCTCCCTAAACTAATCAAATTCATTCTGTAATTTGTTTCAGAATTACCGCTCTGTGTCCAGTTTACACTCCATGACTTGAAGCCATAAGAGGATATCCTAAAATGTGTCCTACATTCTCGCGTTCTGCCACCCTAGTAACGCACTTATTGGTTCACTTCTTCCACTTGATTGATTATAGCAGATTACAGCGCAGCAACTCCTCATTAGACCACTAAAGGTTATCCAAGTGCACTCGCATATCAGCATATTTCACAGTCTCAATGAATGGATGAGTAATGGGTCAGCCCAAGCTTCCTGACTTGCACTCTCAAACTGATTCTGACCTAGCAATTGGTCTTATTTTACTGTTGGCGAGAAAGAGCAAGTTGAAAGTTGGCTGTCCACAAGTTACTCCAATCAGCTCGAAGTTGACTAAATTTGATTGCCACTGTGTCAATTGATCAACAACCGCCTCTTTAACAAAGTAACCAGACCCTCATATAAACCACTTCTGTATCAATTTATTATATTCACTAAGACATTTCCACCATAAAGCACTTGGTGTTACTACCCAGAGTCATGACATCTGGTATCCATTCACACAAAATCCCACTCCAGTCTAACAATTATCCTATTTACCCAGGGTAACTCATGATTCAAGTGTGGAACTAGTTTGTCAGGCGATATTAGACATCCATGACACAACTGTCTACATGCACTACGCTCTCTGGATTTCTGAGAAAGAGTGTTTGAGGCATTCTAGTAAGAGGTGTCATTCTCTTGTGCCTAAATGAAACACATGACATTGCTGATCTAAATGTTATGCCAGGACAACAAACACTGTACTTGCCGGATCAAAGGCTGAACATATGCAACCAGGTATTCCTCAGCTTTATGGGAGCTGAGCCAGTGAAATAACTCTGTGTTAGAATCAGGTAAGACATATATATTCATAACTGTATCTTTTGTACCATAGACTATAAAACAGACTCTGAGCATGTTCCCCCACGTCTTCTATGTAGAGGCTGTAACCCTGAAAGAGACATTCCATGATACCCCACAGTTGCTGAGAGGTTACACTAGTGGGCCTGCCCTGTTGGTCTGACTCCAACTCGGGATAAACTTCTAACTGCAGTTCAATCCTGTTTTGCTTGCCTCGTGGTTTCATCACCATATGTAAGCTGGTTTCTTATTAAATGTCTACATTAATATCTTGGAATATCAGTCATGAAGCCCTATTAAATTCTGGCATAATGAGTGGAAGCTCGTCATGATGCCCTAGTTGCCTTTGTACTACAGTTGACCAGTGGCACCCTGTAGTGAGCACCTCTGAATTTTTAGTAGTGTCGCTTATATCCTCTAAACTGGTTTCACAGGTTAATCACCACTGAGCAACGGACTGACAATATGAAGATCGCCAATACTTTGTAAAATAAAAACAATAACTAAAATATGGAGCTATTTCTCAAGCCACACTGTTTTTATATATATATAAACACAGACTATCTCTACTAACTTTCTCCCTTGTTCCACTTCAAAAAGCCTCCTCCTTACATTATCTTGTCTAGCTATTACTTTTCAATTGTCTTTTTTGACCATGCCCACCAGATTAGTAACTCTCTTTTTCTCTGTAATTTTTAGGGGCTTCATCCCATCATTGAGGCTTCAGTGGAATTACCTCAATTTGCTAAACTATTGTTACTTATAAAAAATTTCTTCACTTTGACATTTTCTTCCGTCCAATCTCAAGGCTCACCTCAAAAATAGATTTATAATCAGCCAGATATGTAGCTTTTTGTCCAGTCATACCAAATTCTTGACAGGGTGGTAAAATATTTGCACCTTACAAGAATACTTGGTTTGATAATTAGAGGTGGTCTTCTCTTAGCAATTTGATCCAAATTAAAGTGGTGCTTGTGCGGACTTACAGGTCATTTGGCCTATTTCTCCAGAGGTTTGAGGTGGTTAGCGCTGGAAAATCCAAGTTATGCAGCCAGAAAATGAAAGTAGAATTATTACTCCTAAATAATTGATTCTGCCAAAAATTGTATCAGGGGTTTTTTGTGATATTAGCTTATTCACCTTTATACACTCTTCCCCTTAATTGAGCATGTAATTGTCTGATAGGGCCAAGTCACTTAGCTGTAACAAGGGGCCCACCTGGGCCTTTGGCCCCTCTTGAGCCTGATGGGATGCTGATCCCAGTCTAGGCACAGTGACTGTGCCTCAGGAATTACATATTTGTAACTAGGTAATTCATTTTTAAATTGCCTGGCCATTTAAATCCTTAGGTTGAAACTGAATTTAAGTGGAAATTTCACTACAAGATTTTAGTAAATTACTACTAATTCAACTCAAATTTCTAGAGCAACCTCAAGGTTTGAGGATGAACTGACCCAAAGTAAGAGACAATATGGCAAAGGGAAAGTATTATAGTTGTAGTTTCAGGTGACATGAAAGCAAGAAATTTTGATTTTGCCTTACAATGATTCAAGATGGAAGCTGAAAGTTTTTAACTGATTTTGATATAATGTCAATCATTGTAAAATAAAACTTTGGAGTCAAAAAATAATTTATATAAATAGAAGTTGTAAGTTAGTTGGGTAGTAGAATGAACAATTGTCTCATTGAGTTGGTTATCAAGGTTAAATTCATAAATTGTGGACCGTTTGAGCTTGATGCTGTTAAACTTGAGCACTTTGGATTAATAGTGTCACTAGCAGATTAGGCGGAGGCAGATACCACATCAGTGAGTGGATAGCGTGTGGCTAATATTGAGAATATAAATGCAACTGAATATAGCTCAAAAACATAAAATTGGTAAGAGAAAGAGGGAAATTGTTGGAAGGTAGGCTAATTAAGAGAATTTGAGCATAACATTGCATTAACATTTCAAGGAAGTCAAGTGGTAGCTTTTTAAACTTCTTTATATTGTGTCATAATGATTGATAAATTTTTTCTCTAGTGCCATTAGAAATTCCTAAAATTATGCTAAAAAAATGTTAAATTAAAGGTTAAATGTATAAAAAATGATAGGTGGTGGTATTTTTGTTTTAAAGGCACTTTCTCAGTTGGACTAAGCAAAATTTTGGGGATCACAGTCACCTCAGACAAGTGAAGCAATTAGGCGCCAAAACATAGAATTTTGCTAGCCTGTTTATGCACTCTGATTCTCAGCTGAGGAGAACCATTTTGGCGTGGAAGCATTTGGTTAATCTGGGCTGTTTGAGCAGCTGTGTGTCTTGGAGTCAGGAAACAAAATGTCAAGCTTTATTTTGTTTGGCTACCCCATTTAGCTCTTGAAAGGCTCTGATTTTGCTGAAATATTAAGCTTGAAATTTTATAGACCTGGATTTGATTAAATCCAATTCGTCAGCTGCAGCAAGCCAAAATTCTTTACAGTGATCTTTAAAAAGGAAAACTGGAGAGAAAATTAAAGTTTTTGCTTAGCTGTGATAAGATTATGCTTGAATAATTAATACCAGGTTTTTTCTGAGCTAAATAAGTAATTTAATGGCGCTTTCTAAGGAGTTGCTCCAGAAATAAACTAATTTATCATAACTATAATATCAAAAATCCTTTTAATTCTTACTGTGCCACTTAAGAGCTTTTAAGGTTTAAGTTAATATCTGAAAAACTTTGGCAACATCTTTAAAATAGCCTTAGTTATAACAAGCTTTTTTAACCTTATTACACACCATGTATCCATTCAATTTCAAGTCTCACTTCTTTCATCTTTGTAGTCATCATTCTAATAAGGATGTGGCTCAAACTGTCGTTGCATCTATGATATCCAGATAGGTATAGCTTAATCATACCGTCAGCTGCAGACTCAGCTGATTTCTGCAAGGTAGAAAGGCTTCTTATACTGACTCATCATGTCTTGATTTTTTATGTTGTTTTAGGGGTGATTGACTTTTTCACAGTGGCAATTTATGCCCCTTAAGTGATCACCAGACCTCAGCTTCTTAGTAAGTGAAGCCAAATCTAATTTATTTGGAAATCAGAGATGTCTGAGATTGACAACTAAGGCTGGGAAAAAGTTGATTCAGATATTGTAACTCTCTTCAGGATTGCACTTGGTGGCGGTATGTTTTCTGAAAGATATTGGCTAGGCTTTTTCAATTCAGTAGTTCTTTCATATATGGAACTTTCCTTGTCTCAACTACTATCTATATTATTGACTATTCAAAAAGAAACGTAAAATGTGTGCTTTTCAGGTACTGACTGAATGGGGTGTTCACTTAGTGTCTTTCAGACTTATAAGAGTATAGCTGGTGCATTATGCTTTGTACATCACCTGGCCTAAGAGAAATGGGGCCAAAATTCCCCCTAAGTTTACAAGTCTCAACCAATATTGGATAAGATATTTATTTTTACATTATATTATATTAGTTTATTAGTAGTAAATTCAAATGATAGCATATTAAGTTAATTACAGTAAAAAATGAAATTTAAAAGGAGAGCCTCACAATATTTTACTGCTAAAGGCTTGTGGTGGGAAGCAAGAGAATTCTTGAAAGGCCCAAGGGAAAATACTATGCAATGGGAATTTATGCTTAACTTTACAAAATTCTAGGCATCAATTGCTGATACATAATGACAATTCAGGACTTAACACTACAAATTTGTTACTAATGATAATGCAATCACATAATCAGTTATCCTTAGCATTAATCACCAGCATGAAATATTAAAATGACTATTGTGATTGAGCCTTGATAGGTAATATGAGGGCAATTAACCAAAATCATTGACATTTTTTTATTGGGGATATCCCTGAAACTTCAATTGGGTCACTCAAATTAAAAGGCTGCCTCTATGGTATACACTAATTAATTAGTATTAGTGAATCACGACCCCTATTAAGTTGCTTCACCCTGAAAAGATTATGACTGACAGGAGCCCCTTTTAAGCCTCAGATGGAGGTCAAGAGCCAGGATGTGGTCATCAAATCTTTAAGCATAGTTTAAAAAACAAGAAGAAGCAGTGAAAAATCTAGTGGCTGTACTTTTTGTAAAAACAAATAAAGATCAAAACATAGTTGGATTGGAATGAGCCAAAGGTTGATGGTGTGGGGACAATTATGAGATCTGGTAGAAGGTATCATTGGTATTAGTTACCATTATATATGTAGGCGTCAGAAAACAACTGAATGCTTGTCCTGTTTAAAAGATCATTGACATTGGTTTCTGGTAAGAACATAGTTGGAAACAACTGTACTTGCCCTAAATGAAAAAGCATCAACATCTTTTTTGATTAAACATAGGCTGAGAGCAACTGAATGTTTAGTTTATTTAGAACTGTCAGCATTAAGTGCTGGTAATAACATAAGTGTCATAAAGCAACTAAATGCATTGCCTACTCAAAAAGCATCAGCATTGGTTTCCAGTAAGAGCATAGGTGGCATGAGCAACTTAATCCTGGCCTATTAAAAGCTATTGGACCTTATAGCCAGCAAGAATATAGGCATCGGAGCAACCAAAAGCCTGGCCTTTTTAAAGGATCATCAGAATTGGTTGACAATATTTATAAATATCAAGGTATTGACCCCAGAAAAGCATATGGGTTATCCTTGGAATTAATTCACCAATAACCCTTGAATTTGCTCAACTCAATTGAATGAGGAGCAAAATTCAAAAATATAGACATTTTCAAATTATCTTTGGCATCAAAGCGCTGGGATCATAACCTTAGGCGGCAAAATCATCTGCACTTGCTCAAATAGCAGAAAACTCGGCATTCCACCAGCAATTTGGATACATTTGGCAATATTCGCTGGTAAACTCCATAATAGTTAATAGTCTGATTAACCTTTGGGATTTAGTTGCAAGTAATCCCTAGAACCTTGGCGTCAGGTTATCAATCTGCCAGAAATCTTTATTTAATAAATAATTATGAAATGTCACCATCCTCATCTTCAGTCAACACTTTTAAAGCATATTAAATCTTTCATGGATTATCCACAACACTTCAAACTAGCTCAACCTAAGTTAATGGGGAGAAAAGTTCAGAAGTTTTTAATATGGACTAAATAGATCTATTTTTTCATTAGTTACAGCAAGAACCTAAGAGGCTTCATCTGAGTTTTAATATTCATACATAACCCAGTTAGTTATTTTGAACAGACAGCTAAGAAGGGATCGGTTGGAAGTTGGTTGTTTATTGTGAGGTTCTTATTTCACCACCTTTAGAATTGGCAGGGGGGAGAGGCAGGCTCATGTTGGCCTAAAGTGGTTAAGACATATGTGGCAGAGCAATATAATGATTGGCCTAAATAAAAGATCACCAGCAGCTAGGAGCCAGTACAGGGATTGGCCCCAGAAAAAGTCATCAGTATTGGTATCCAGCATTAGGGATTAGCCCCATAATAAGCATTGATGTCAATAGCTGGCATCGATGGTAGACCCCAAAAGAAAAAAGTAAGACCATATCATCTGGGATAGCTTCCAACTAATTATGATGAGAGTTCATATTGCACTTTGTCCATATGGCACCTTGCACTCTCAGCACCTAGTTGGAGGTCTTCCCCTTTGTTTTATCCTGAGCTTAACCTCTTGATAATTAGTTCAGAGGCTCAGGGAAAGTCATCAGCATTGGTTGTCAGCATTAAAGATTGGCTCACCAGTTTATGTTGGCTGAAAGATGGAAGTAGCTCAACCAATTTACTGAAAAACACATTTAAATATTGCTTTTAAATGATTAATCTTTAGGATATACTACTCATATTAAAGACAAGTGCAACATGGAAACTATCAAAATGGCTCACCCCATATAATTAGGAGACTAAATTAAATCACAACTTGCAAAGTAGATCAACTCATTATAATGAGAAGCTAAACTCAAAACTCCACTAATATTATCCAAAATTATATAGACTTTAAATAGAGGATACTTTGACACCATCCCAATTAACTCAGTTGTTAATATCAGATTCTACCCCTTCTAAAAATTGGCAGGGGAGATCAGCAGGCTCATGTTGGTCTTCATTGGTTAGGACGCGCTTGGTTGGGCTCAGAAAAGAAGCTGATGTCTTTACATGAATTCTTGGTGTATGAATGGGGTTTCTGCTTGACCCCTATAAAATGAAACTAACCTCCTGTAGAAGTACATAGGTTCCCATACAGCCTTAAGGTGAGGCCTGACATCTTCTGAAGCTTCTTATGAACTCATATCAGCACAGTTAAGTGGTCAGTACTTTTGGCAAACAAGAACCAGGTCTATTAGCCACCTCCTAACTAGAACCCTTCTCTAAGGTAGAGGTGGAAAACTCAGTATTATACAGGGGCACCCTATAGTGAGCACCACTTATCATAATTCTAGCTAGGTGGGGTGCTCTCTAGGTGCCCTCTAGAATTTCAACAGTATGGCCAGTGAGGTATGCTTAGTAAGTCGCCAGGCCTAAGATAAAGGGAGACAAAGCTCCCCCTAAGATTTACAGCCTTTTTTTATTAGAAAATGTTTTATTGTTTTATAAAAAAATAATATTAAATTAGGTGTAGTAAGCTAAAAGATGACATTAGGTTATATAAGGTAAAAGATAAGGTTTAGTAGGAGATCCTCGCAATATTTAATGTTCTAAGTTTAATAGTTGGATGCAAGAGAATTCAGGAAAGTTCTGAGGAAAGCACTAAGCAATGGCAATTTGATGCTTAGCTTAACAAACTCTTGGCATTGATCGCCAATACATAAGAGCAACTAGGACTTAATAATAGTTATAGCTGATAATAGTGAACTAACAGTTTATTTTACTTGGCAATAGTTGCCAGAAAATTAAAGAACTTGTACTACTAATTGGATTGATTTGTGATAGGTTTCAGGAAGGATAGCAATTGAATTATTGACAATTACTACAGGGATGATCCCTGTCACTTCAAATGAGCTCTACTCTAACTTAATGAGTAGCCCAAATTGTTATTCACTGTAATTTAATATTAGTAATTCATGACCGCTAGTAAGAGGCTTTAATCCTGAAATAAGCGATGTCCAAAAAATGAAATAAAAAAAGAATATAATTCAGAATATCTTTATCAAAGAAAGGATGAACTATTCAAAGTACTAGAAGAGAATGGGAATATGATAAGCAAATGGTGAATACCATGTGTAAATGTGAAAGGAGATCAAAGGATTCAGGAGGTGATGCATAGACCAGGTTTTAAGTTGGAGTAGATAAGGATTCATTATTGAAGACTGGACTGAAAGCAATAAAGTTACACAAATTAAGTGGTTCTCATTATCTGCTATTAGGAAGCCAATAGGTAGCAAGGTATAAAATGGTATTAGGTGTTAAAGGGAGTAGTTAAAGGAGTTAGCCACTGGTTATAACTTTACTCTCAATATCTTGAAGATATCAAGTTAATTAGGCATCCATCCTATCTCATTGGCAAGTAAGCACATATTGGGGAGATTTATCCTGAAATTTTTTGTATCATAAACTCAGCGTTGTCATAGAAATTAGCTTAGTGCTTTAGTCATAAAGCTTTTAATGGTTTTGGGCCTTAGTACCAATAAAACATCAGTTGAGACTTAATATTAGTGTTTTTTGGCATTAGACCATAGAAAGTAATATAAGATAGATTGATAAGTTTTTGGGCCTTAGTCCAAGTAAGTGTGGTTGACACTTCAATGATAATGTTTTTAGATTTTAGGCCCTAGAAGTGTTGAATAATAAATAAAATTTTCTAGAGATAAGATAAAGTTTAGTGAAACAACAAACAGGTCAGGAAACACAATTTGAGGCTTCACCTACCTAGGATGAAGCCCAAAGTCACCCTTCCACCAATGGTGCAGTCAAAAGAGATAATGGTACCCTTGTGGTCATTATTAGAAAAGTGGCATCTGATGACTCCAGTCAATGGAATCTATCTTTATCTAGTGCAATGTTGGCCTACCAAATTGGCTATCATCAGATATTCAGAATATCTCCTTTTAAGGCTTTTTATTGTCATAAGCAAATTTTACTTTCATTTGTACAGCCTATTCTTGTATTGCTACTCATAAAAACTAGAAATATCTTTGAAATTTTATGAGATTATATGTTTATAAACCATTGCTTCAAGCTCACTTTCTACCACCACATTGAGGGAAGGAACTAAGATTATTGCTTTTTAACACATCTTACCTGAGTATCAAATAGGGGTACTTGTTATTTTATCATCACAAATCTTGATAAAAAGTTTATAAATTTGATTCCTTATGGTCTTACCTAATCAAACCAACTTTTATAATAGGATTGAATATTTAATTGTGATGTTGACTCTTGCTCTCTTGAAAGTTGTTTTTACAGTTGTTATATTGTAAATATGTACCCCCTAAGCAAAATCTTGAATGGTACATTGTTGGAAAGCCACATGAGATTCCTAAATCATTTTAGCTCAGGATTCAACTCATCTCCATTGTAGCACCCCTATGATTAAGGGTGCTAATCATCCTTCAAGAATTTCATCACATGCTGATAAGAGGTTTATTAAAACTGATGATCATAGATATATATGTAGAATTTCTTAACGTTATTGGTCATCTAAAAATAAAGAACTTTCTCCCTCTGAGGCATGTTAATCATTACAAAGTCATATCAAAACTTTTTTAGCACTAACAGAACACAACCCAAAAGTGGGACCACCACGCATCTTTATTTGTAAATGAGACAAGAAAATGGGATTATTAAAACAATTTGAATTCTAATATAGGCCCTAAAAATCAGCCTTGGAAGCCATATCAAAAGATGAGGATGCTTTAAAGAAAATTTTGTCTGGCGCCCACATTAGCTGATGGACCATGGTGGACAGCATCAGGGTGGGAGCATCAGCGACATGAGGCATAAGAAGGTATAGTTGTGGGTTTTCTTAGTTTATGAGGCCAGCGGTGTACATCGCCACAATGTATTGAGAAAGTTGATGCTCAGCAAATGTGATGAGAGCAGGCACACAAGTGAAAAACTTGATGCGCGAGCAGATTTTGGTAATTAAGGTCAAAAAGAGAGATTTTTGCTGCATCAATGCAGGCACAACTTGCACCAAAAGTGAGCTCCATGAATTTGTATTTTACATCATCATCCTCATGGGAGAAATCTGGGATGGGAATACCCTCAACAAGGGGTTCCATCTCCCCATGAAGATGTTGGCAGAAGAGGGTGTTGGGGGAGCAGCTTCTGCTTCTACCATTTTTGTAATAATTTTATAAGCAGGGAAACTATTTTATAATCTAAACCGGCATGGACACAAATTGGGAGAATTTACAAAAAAATTTAAGGCAAAATCTGGGCTTAACATTATAAGGCTGATCCATATCATCAATCCATTTGAGCGCTTTAAATGGATTTAAATTGGCTTATGCTAGGCCAGCCACAAGATTTGGTGCAGTTTTGGATCCTGATTGGCTGAAAACAGAGTACCATGCCAGCTCAGCCAAAAATGTCTTGGTCATTGGCTCAGGTTTCTGTAATTCTGACAAAATTTTAATCTAATTTATAATTTGATTGGATGCTGCTATGGAAGCAGCGCCAGAATTAGCCAAGGTTAGGGGCAGGAGAATCATACCCTACTCAAAAAATTTGGATGGGGCAGCAGCCATCCCAACGCCAGAAGGAGGAGCGGCAGAAGCGCTGGAGGTTGAAGCCATGGGGCACTTGCGCTATAAATGATCCAATTCAAAGCACATGGGGCATATGATATGGCCATTTTCAACTTGCACAAAAAGGGTGATCAGGTGCAGATCTGCCACTGTGTAGGGTGAATCATGAGGAGGGTGTTGTGATGGAAAGGGTAAATCATTGCAAGGGTGCAAGGCCCTGCCAACTGACCTGCCCCATTGGAAACCACAAACTGCAAGCTGATGTCTCTTCCATAAGTGTCCAAACCCTCCATCAGTTCATGGTGAAGGTATTTGTTGGGGAGAAACAACGGCAAACTAGCAAAATGGACCACCAAAGTAGCCTCATCTGGGAGCTGTGTGTGAACGTGGGAATGGGTTTTTTTATAAATTATTGACAGCTTAGGTGCTGCTTCCACATCAGACTCTGAACAGAAGCCAAGATCAAAATACCCTTAAAGGGTTGGAAGTTAATATAGTTATTGGGTTTAAAAACTGCCGTGGCCATCTCAATGATGGCTGCGCTAGCATATGGGAAAAGATTCCCATATTAACCTGGAGGCCAAAATATAAATTGCTCCGTGGGAGATCCAAAGGGCTCTGGAGCACCACTTGTGAGCTTGCGAGGTGGTGGGCCAAGTCCTGAGCGGGGACATAACGCCTGGTAGCATTGGGAGGATATTAGAGCCAGCCCAGGCGTGCTTCAGCAGTAGCCAAAAGATGTCAGATGGCGGCGCACCACCACTCCAAGCCAGAGCAGGTATCAATAGCATTGACATTGGTAAGTTTCGGCTCATTTGAGCGGTCATTTTTTTTCTAAAGATACCAATTTGGCTTAAAACTAGGTATTGAAGCAAAAGAGAGATAAAAGTCATATTAAATCTTTAAAAAATTATGAGCAATAATAGTAAAGTTATCACTTATTAAGCATAACTTTTAGTTCTGGCCTAATAAGTTAAATTACTTTACAATTACTTTGTAGGTTTACTATAAAAATCATTAGGGCCAAAAATTCTAAAAACTTTGTGCCTTTATCACTTGCTCTTTTGATTTTTGGATGAATTCCTGAAAGATTTCTCAAAATAAACTTTCCAAAAATCCGATTTTTTGAAAGTTCAAGCTGAGCTTAAACAAACCCTCTCCTCATTCCAGTGACATGAGTCACATCAAATAAAGGTTTGACCTTTGGTAACTGTACTCTCAATGAAGCCAATAATGATTCTATGAGCTCAGCTGGGTCTTATAACCCAGCTTACCACTCCTAAATCATCCTAAGTGTCAAATAAAAATAGGGACGTTAAATGTTACAAGTTATAGGGCTTTTGCTTAACAACCACGGAACATAATCTCTTGTACATTTTTCTTGATGAAATTTTAGGAATAAAAAACCATGGTTCAGAAGAAGGAATAAAATGATCAAAAGCTCTTCTACCTAAAAACCACTTGATCACATTATTGATGGTCATTAATTGCCCTACCAAAGGCTTAGGGTGTTTAAAAATATAGATCAAACTATTCAGTCACTGGCTGTCAAATTCTTAAGGAATAATGATGAGATAAGTTAAATCTCCTTATAATGTGTGCCCCATTAATTTAAATGAATGCATTAAATTTTTCACAAAGGTATTCCCAATTTTTTCATAAATACCACCTATGTTCTTTATGATTTCAAATGTTAATCTTATGCTGCACCTGACCTGTGGCTGCTCACCTCTCAATACCCACATGACCATATTAGGTTTTTAGTGCTTAAAAACACAGAGAATTATGTGATCCCCTCTCCAGTGATTATCCTGGGATGAAACATTGCACGGCCACATACATTACAGGGTATATTGTTGTCCATTACCTGCCTTGACAACTTCCTTCCCCTTTACATCATAAGCTAAAAATATCAGGTTTAGTACTAATGTGGTGCTGTTTTATGTTCACCGTTCTTCTGCAATCATCCTGGCTACACTTGACTAACCGCTCACTCAACTACGCTGGAGTAAAGTAAGTACAGATACAATATCAATGAGTAGTTTCCTCAGTGGATGCACCAACAAGCATTTTTACCCATGTGGTGCCCATTTTTGAAGATCCCTTGGTAACATGGTTTCAGATGAAATGGCACATCACTGATTCTGCAAAGTGCATAGCTACGTGGATGCATCACATATCTACAGAAGCAGACACACATCTCTAGAGTTCTCTAACCAATCAGGAAAGAAACGCCTCATGCAGTTGATACAGCACAGCTTGGACTTGCAAATGATTTACTACAACCATTCTTGTAAAAGAACTTAATATTGCACAACAACACCGTTTAAGCATTGTGGCTGGCGTTCCTCAGATAATTAAAAGGGAGGAATCAACAAAGTACCTTATGCTCCGCTTTACTGCACATAAGCAAGGTGCTTATTATACGCAAGTTTAAAGTAGTACAGGCGCAATTCTTTTCTCAAACATTGAAGTATCTGGAATGGTTGCCAAATTTTACAACAACCTTTATCAAGCTGATTTCTTTGAACAAGAGGACATACGACGGGTTATGTCCAAAATTAAAAGCCACTTTCCTCATAACTTTTATAGTCTTGTTAGTGTTGCTTCCAATGAAGAATTATGGGAAGCTGTATGTTGGGCGCCTCACCGCATAAGCTCTGGTCTGTGTGACATGCATTATTATTTCTATCAGCTACACTTTAGCTTAATTATGTCTTTTAAAAGACCTTATTAATAGGTGTTTTCTAAAACTCACCTTCTGCCAGTTGGGTCAGAAGTCTTTTGATTACATGAATATGAAAAGGGGATCCTTATTGTAAGTCCTGAGGAATGTCCCCTGTGCGTTGATCAGGTCCTTTTCCCATTCCCAAGTAAGAAGTTATCAAAGAGGGTGGCTGTACCCCTCATTACCCATGGCGACCTCGCACACATGCTAGACAAGCACTGGGTAACATCCCTTCCACTTCAGATCCCTCCCCCAGTGCCCACACTCAACTCGGCTGAACTAGTACATCTAATCAGGGAAATCTGAGCTGAGATCGCCAAAATGAAATCAATATGGTCCAAAATCGAGTGGGAATCAGCCCAATGTTCAGGTCCCATGTAGTCAAAAAGGGCTGAAGACTGATTCATCAGCTGGAATCACCGACAGCTTCAATTTGGCCAACACCATGATCATAAAAACTAACCCTCTACCAAAAGTTTTGAGGATTATCCCTGATGGGCAGTAGTAGTATCTGACACCATCAACGAGGGTTTGAAGCTCCCTTCTGGCAAATTGGGTGTTGCAGCCAATGTAACTTTTGTGACTGAACAAACGGCCCAGCAACCAGCATGGGCAGGTTAGACATCCTGAACCTGTTCCCAACCAATTGGTACCGCCCCTGTGTGGGGTGGCCTTGGGGGATTCCCACTGCTTGTTGGGCCAAACGCCATCACGCTAACCATTTAAATGTAGCCAAGCCTCATTTAGGCCATTTGAGGTCAAACTGATAGTGACTTGTCATTCCGCCAAATTCTTTGATGTCAGTTCCAAGTTAACATATCCGCCCCATTCCCAAAAATTCACTCATTAGATCGAAATTGAGGGTCTCAATTCTGGATTATTCCCGCATCAATCAATTACTATTTAATAAGTTGTATTGCACTGAGAAAATTGTTGGTCAAATTTCTTCACTTTCTTTTGCAGTAAATTTTGCCTCAAAAACTATCAATTCTGATTTTATCATTTCTCTTCTGGCCGCATTCCCAATGGCTTTTCTCTGGTGGCCCGTCAGTCTATATAAAGATGGGCCCTACCAGTACTCATGGTCACTGTGGCCACCACCATCATAAACTGTATTCAGTGAGCTAGATACTTCTGGAAATTTAACCCTGTCATTATGAACTTTCATCAACAATATACTGGGATCTTGTGGCCTTAAAATTCACCATCTTCAAGCAAGGATCCGTCCCCTTGTCTCCCTCAGTTGAATTAACCCCATCTACCGGTGACCTTATTGAAACCATACGTGTGGTTACACCCCCTGCAGCAAGACCCCCAGGGTAAGGGGCATCCTCAATTTGGTTCGTTCTTGGGATGCTATTCACTATTGTCTTACACCAACGATTTATCATTATCCAGTGCCTGGCCCATAAAACGTTGTTCATGTGGCAATGCCACTTGCATTCTGGCTTGCTTTTTGGGTGCTTACGCATCCCAAATGGCAGGCCGGTGTAAACTTCTTCTGCCATTTCCAAGACACTTATGATCTAAGTAACTATCACTCAAATTTACTAACTAACGCAAAATATAAAATGTTATCTAAGATACATTTAAATTGTCTAGGCAAAATAGCTCAAACAGATTTATCATGCAATCAATATGAACTTGTTCCCACCCATAATATATGGAAAACTTCAGACTGTTGCAAACTTATAACAGTACACGTTTGATGGTGCCTTTTTCTTCTTGGACCAACAAAATGCATATAATAAATTTGCATTGAAAATAGTAGGGCAACACTTGTAACTTTCCGCCTTAAACCTTATTTGTTATTGGTGATGATTTCAACTGAGTGAGCTACCATGGTCATTTGTGCCAAGGAGTTGTTACTGACCCCATTATCACAATACGTGGATCTAAACAGAGCGACCTTTTTAGCCCTTTGATGTACAACTTGAAGCTAGACCCAGTTATGCCCATCATATAATATAGCCTTAAAAGATCAACTCTCCAGGTAAGAGCTTTTTAGAAGTTTTGATATTTGCTGATGATTGTGTAGTGAGTTTCTCCAACATATCAGAACCTCGCGCTCAGCAAATCATCATTAAGTATAATATGTAAGTAATATCAGACTCAATTGCCAAAATAATGAAAGTATTTTCTTGGGAAGCACCATATTCAGTAGCTCAATGAGACTTCTTACCACCCTGCAGCAAGTGTATCAGATATTTTTACTAAAGGTAACCCCCTCTAATTTTCCCTTTTGCTATTTCAGTGGATATATGGACTCTAGATGATACACATCTATGGTTATGGATAGTTAAAATCCTCTCTTATATATCAAACCGCGCATCCATTTTTCATAGTTATTCAACAAAGCTTTTGGAGAAATAAGTATTAGTAAACATCTGACTCTTTTAAAGTATGGCACACCGCTTATTCCATACTTTTTTCTACCACTTTCTCAACTCACTAAAAAAAATTTTCATTTCTGGTTTTGGGATGCTCAAAGGCCAATTAAAATTAACAAAGCTCTTTAACATTTTACACAGGTGGCATGGGTCTTATTGACTACCATCAAAAAGCCATCCAAATTTTAAGCAATGGTATTATTAAAAGTAACGTGTCTTATCCCAAATGTTCTCCTCAGTGCAAAGGCAGCAAGTGGCGATTTTATGAGACTTAAAGCTGGAAAAACCTACTTCTTCAAGTACTTTGATGCAATATCTTGTCTCTCACCCCAAAGCAGCAGGCCACCACCACATCAAACCAAACCAATTTTTAAGTTTTTGCTGTGTTATTAAGCAATCCAGTTAGAGCTCATATTGTATTGACCCATTACCCACTCTGAAAAAAGCAAACACACCTTAACTCAAACATTTTGAATTCATGCTAGTGAGTCCAGCATCTTTCTTCCCAGAAATAAGATTACTAGATCAAGGATTGACTTGTTGGATTCACCAGATTATTCTTACTTCCAACAAGATCAGAAGATTTGGGAGAATTGTCATCACCCCTTAATCCACCTTAAAATTAGAGCTCACATACTGAAATGCCTTACAAAGGCATATAGGACTGCGGAAAGATCTAACGCTACTGCCCATCTTTATCATTTTTTTTGTTTTTCATAATACTCTCATCCATAGTATAGAGAGATGTCCTACATCAAAGGTAACCTTGACGAAGCTTTCCCATCTGTTTCAGCTTCCTATACATAGATATTCTACCCTATCCGTGATACATTTGCCATGAGGGTGCTTTCCCTAGTTCTCCCACCACTCAGAGCCCAATAGTGGACATATCATTGTGATTCATCTATAATATCGCTTTATAAGCTTATAATAAGGATTCCTCCACCAAGACTGAAGCTTATTTAGGCTTTTTACTCATCTAACTCGCAGCTTACAGTAATGGCTCTTTGGGCCCTAAGCCTCATAAATGGCACTGCCAGATCAAGTCATGAAAGACTACACAGTTCTGTAAAAGGACTCCTATTGCTGCATCTGAAAACTTAAGAATTCAGCTTAAGACCAACCAATATTGCCTCCTTATCCTATATCCTTTACTTTCAAATTACTGGGACAGTGTCAGATAGACCACCACTTTAAAATTTTTTGCTCCTGTGAAATATCACCCTTCCTTTTTATTTTTCACATCTCAATATTGTTGGTCCTATGGTCCTCCTACCTCAGTTAAACAGATTATTTACCTATATACTCCTCTCTCAAATAAGTATTTTATTTAGTAATAAAGTTACAAATTTTCTAAATTTTAGCATCTGGGTTAAATATGGGAATCTTTTCTCAAATGCAAGCGCGGCCATCATTGAGATGGCCATGGCAATTTTCAAACCTGCTGGATATTTCGATTTTCGCTTTCAAGAGCTATTTTGACCCTCAGATTTAGATCTGAAATGAGTGGGCAGCAGCATCTAAGCTTCCAACTATTTACAAAAACATCCCAATTCCCACTGTTCGCATGCAGCTCACAGATGATGCCACTTTGGTGGTCCAGTTTTCCTGGTTACCATCATTTCTCTCCCTCAAACGCCTTTGCCATGAACTATGAGAGGATTTGGCCACTTATGGCGCAGACCCGTCTTGCAGTTTGTGGTTCCCAATGGGGTAGGTCAGTTGGCAAGCCTCACACCTTTGTACCAATCTACCCTTTCCATTGTGAACCCACCTTGTGATTCCCCCTGAAGAGCGATCAGATATGCACCTGACAACCCCTTTATGGCACATGTCAAAAATGGCATGCAATATGCCCCTTATACTCCAAATTAGATCATTTGAAGTAAAAGTGCGCTGCAGCTTCTGCCTTGCTGCAACCACTGTTCTTCCTTCTAGTGTCAGGCCATTTGCTGCCTCACCCAAATTTTTTAAGCGAGGCATCATCCTCCCACTCCAAACTTGGCTAATTCTAGTGCGCTTCCAAAGCAGCAGCCAATCAAAATTTATTTTTTTATAAAATTGTCAGAATCATGAAATCCTGAGCCAATGGCTAAATAAGTTTCAGCTGAGCTGCTGTGTTCACCTGTTCAAAGCCAATCAGGAACTAACCACTGCACTGTCTCCAGTGGCTGGCCTGGTGTTGGGACTTGACCCATTTCAGAAGGCAGGCCTTTGGAATTCACATTGTAGGCATAAATATAAAATGTATTAAATTAGATATAAGATAGAAGTTAAGAATCCTCTATCATTATTAAAATATTTTGGGACCCTTTTATAGGGTCAATTATAATTAATATAAATAAAAGTTGATATTCTGATATCTGATAAAAGAGATATCAGATTAATCATAATACTAAATAAAGGAATACTTAAATAAGGTTGTTACAAAGCACCTGATAGATCCAGATAGGAATGACTTCATCCCAATTTTGATAGGCCATCATCCTATGAGGATCTAGACTCTTGAGACTTAGTCTTAAGAGAAGTGTCAAGATTACCCCATGATAAGCTTAACCTTAAAAGGGTAAAATTCCTAACAGAGCCCCCTTAAGTTTTGTCCTAGGGGTGAACCTCTTCAACCAGATTCGTGGGGATGAGGAGCACCAGAGTCAATTGAAACTGGTGGAGTTTTTCAATATTAAACGGTTTTCTTATTTAGATAAAGTCGCTTATCACCAGGAGAAGACAGCATTGGTTGTTTTGCTTAAAGTGTATATCTAAAAATAGTCAAATTAGGTTGTCTCAACAGATAATTTGGTCAGATAGCGATTTAGTTGATTGTCCAGAAAATATGGTTTAATGGGAGAAAAATTGAACATCATTCAAATGAGAGCTGTTAGAATCAAGTCAGTCCAAACTTGAGGCTTTGAAACATTCCAAATGTTCAGAGTCTGAGATAGGCATCTTTTGAAAAATGGACAATTATACATTAGACAATTGAAAAATGGGCTGATCTTGCATATTGGTAAGATGAAGTAATAATACTACAAAGTTTGAGATAAAGTAAGAGATCAAATAATATTAGCTTTTCTAAAGTTATTTATGCCCAATTACTAATGAGATTAGTGTGCTCATTATAGTTGCAGAGTGTTAAGAAGCCAGTCAACACTGTTGGTTGGATTAGTTTTGAAGGTATAAATGCTACATTTTTAATTTGAGGAACATTGAGGGTTGGATTAGGCAGATTGGGTATTTAGTTTGATTTAGAGTGTGAATAAATGGACAGCTTTCATATAATGATCCTTAATTAAACTCTCAAGTTTTTTATAATTGGCTCAGATAATAATAGTTTTTTGGAGATAAATAATTGATTGCATGATTTGGCATTTAAATCAATTTTTGGAAAATTTTCTCGTTCTGAAGTTGGAATTTAGCTTTATGGGATCCAACATCACTCCAGGTGGAGTTTCTCCATAAATTTAATTTAGCTGAGTAACCACAAGTTCAGCCACAAAGAGACCACCTAAATTTTTAGTATAAAATAAATACTTATTACATATTGGGGATTAAGAGAATTAATGGGGAAACAGGTTTTGACTTTTGCATACTTGAACAGATTATTAGTCTCGTCCAAGGTCAGATTTTAAAGTAAGATTGAAATATTCATTGTGGGGGTCAATTCCTCCTTATTAATTTTATTTTTGGACAGATTATGAGTCTCATCCAATGTTAGGATTTCATTTTAGGGTAATTTATCCATCTTAAGGTTCATTTCTTAATTATAAATTTTATTGTTGGATAGATTATTAGTCTCATCCAGAACTTGAACCTTAGTTGAAGGGGATATATCTATCTTAACTGGTTTACCTAAACTTTCAGAATCTTAGCATGCTTGATTGGAAGAAGTTGGCAAGAACATTGTTGTTTTATGCCTTCTAAATTATACTTAATTTCCATTTACAACTATTGTCATACCCAGTGATTCCTCTTTATATTAAGTCTTCATGAGTACTGTCTATTGTCAGTCTTCTCATGAGGAATTTTTAAGAGCTTGATAATAGCTGCTTAAATAAGCTCCTCCATTTGGTTCTCAGTAGACTGATAAGCATGTGCCCAATTGATGGGTCTTAAGTTAAGAGGCATGAGGTTTTCCAAGTCTTCTGTGAGCTTGGCAAGTTGGTTGCAAAGTTGATTTTGCACTTCTCAGAATCTCAAGTATATTTTATCTGGGTGAGTAAAGTTGAGGTTTTGTCCTCGTGGCGCAACTAAGAAGGTACCTAACAGGGAGCACCAGTGTTTGGTTTTGACCATTTTCAGAAGCCCGGCCTTCAAAATTTGTGTTGTAGGCCAACATATAGGATGAATTAAATTAGATATAAGATAGAGGTAAAAATCCTCTCTCTTTATCAGAATTTTTGGGACCCTTCTATAAAGTCAATTATAATTAATACAATTAAAAGTTGATATACTGATATCTAATAAAAAAATATCAGATCAATCTTAATACTAAATAAAGAGATATATAAATAAGGTTGCTACAAAGTTTCTGATAGATACAGATAGTAATGACTTCATCCCAATGTGGATAGGCCATCATCCTATGAATGATTAGGATCTTGAGACTTAGTTTTAAGAGAAGTGTTAAGGTTTACCCCAGGATAAGGCTTAACCTTAAAAGGGTAAAATTCTAACACCTGACATTAGCTGATTTAAATCCATTTGAAGCGCTCAAATGGATTGATGAATTAGAGCAGCCTTATAATGTCAATTAGATTTTGCTTTGGAGGAATTTTTTACAAGAGCTCTTAATTTGTGTCCCTACCGTTTTAGATCAAAAAACGGTTCCCTGCTTATAAAAAATTAACAAAATGCCAGTAGAAGTAGCAGCTGCTCCCTCAATACCCTCCTTCATCAACATCTTCATGGGGCGATGGAATCACTTGTTGAGGTATTCCCATCCCATATTTCCCCATGATTTTAATTAAGATGCAAAATATGAAATTGAGTAGCTCGCTTTTGGTGCGAGTAATGCCTGCATTGATGCAGCAAAAACTTCTCTGTTTGACCCCAATTATCCACAAAACCACCAGCACATTAAGTCTTTCACTTAAGTGCCAGCTCTCATTACTTTTGATGAGCATCAACCTGCTAATAAATTGAGGCAATGGACACCACCGCCTAATTAACAAAGAAAACCTGAAATTATACCACCTTATGCCAGATGTCATAGATGCCCCACCCCTATGTTGTCCACCATGGTCCACCAGCTAAAGCGAGCACCAGAAAAAAGTTTCCCCAAAGCTTTCTCACACTCTGATATGGCGGCCTAGGCTGATAACTTAGGGGCTATATTAAATTTTTTATCTCTGATAATCCCTTTATTTGGTTCATTCACAAAGATGCGTGGTGGCACCCCTTTTGGTTTGGGCATAACTAGTTCTAAAAAAGCTACAAATTATTTATTTATATAAAAAATCCTTAAGAGATTGTAAAGATTATGATTTGACTGGATAAAAGGCTATAGTTCCAGTTGGTCATACATTTTGAATTGAAGCAAGCCTCAAGGCTGAGCAATAGAGTATGTTGATGCAAAGTAAATCAAGTGTAGTAATTATGGTTTGGAAAAACAAGGGAATTCTGCCCAAGTCCTAATGTTGAATGAAACCCTTAAATTGTAGCAAATAGGGATTTTCTAATTGGAGCATATTGATTCTTTCAAAAAGTACTGAGGATTAATAGTTGAGCGTGAGAGTGAGAAGGGAAAGGTTTTTACATGAAAAGAAAGAGTAGTAAGTGTAATGGATTTAGCCTTTAAGTTAATTATTAATAGTATTGTTATTATCAGGGAGGTAGCTCCATATTAAATAACTTTATTTACTATTATATTCTAGGGCCAGCGTTTCTCACATCACGCGTCCATTACTCAGTTAGTTTTACCCTGTGCAATCAGTTTGGTGGAATTAACCTAATCTGCAAAAAGTTAACAGTGGTGCTCACTACATGGGCCTATTAATCAAATTATTAAAACTGCATACTTGCCACTTAATGGCGCAACCAGTTCCCCTCTTTGGGTTACTGCCCCAGTCTAATGAACTGTCACAATATGCAGAACTGAAGCTTGCCTTGGGTAATCTTCTTTCGGCTCACAAAAGCTTTTCTGCAAAAATAAAAAAACTGATCATCTCGCCAAGGCTTTTCACCAACTGCACCCGGTGGAAGGCCAAACCAACCAACTTGCCAACCGCTTGAGTGACACTATAGAACGGCTATACTGTACAGAGTATAAATTAAATGAGGTCTTTAAGGAGGGAGAGATATATAGCAACAAGCTGCCCCATTTCATCATGATGGAAGCATACATGGGTCTTTAAAGAGGTTTGAATATGCCATGGAGGGATCTTCCAATTGGCAGAAAGTTAAAGTTGTATTTTAATTCACGAAAAGGGCAGATGAAGGCTTTTAGACTGGCCTGCAGTCAGGATGCGTGAGCACCCTGTTGGGGATATGACTAAGATGAACAAAATTAATTCAGATCATGATTTGATATCTTTGTCTAATGAGCTTGATAAACCCAAGAAGAGTATTTCTTATTATCAGTTTGACCAAAGAAAGACCCTTCATAGTTATTGACCTCCTATGATGGGTGAGTCTAACCAATCCAAAGAAGCTCAGTAATCTGAGTCAACCAAGCAATCCAAAATGACCAATCATTTAAAAGGGGCTAAGCCCTCACTAAGAAGGTTGATTCATCTAACAAGACCTCTATTAGTTATGATCATCACAAATTTTTTAATAATTATCATAATTAACAATATCGGTCCTCTGGTAGGAAGATCTTACCTCAAGTGAATTAAGGAAATCCTCGCGTAGAACCACGAAATTTTTCCCTATAAATAGCTCTGGTTCTTAATTAATAAAAATTAATTCTTGCCTCGCATAGTTTAATTTTGGTTTATTTTCATACAGGATTCTGTATATCCAATTGGCATTATCCATAGCAACAGAACTGATAATTTCGTTGCACTTAGGTTGATCTTCTCTAGAGCCACAGAACTAATAGTTTCATAGCCTTTATAGTGCCTGTTTATCATAATTCCTCATGAAATTCCAATACTGGTGCTCCTTTCCAGGTCTGCTTCTGAGGCTACCTGGTGAAAACATACTTTCACAACAATGAATATGTCTAGCGAAGGAATTATTCTTCAGAGAATCTTTGAGTAATACAAGATGGGTACACTCTAACCAGCAAGATTTGCCTTCCACCAATATCAATAATCTACAATTTCAAGCTTCAATGGACTTGGACATTGAGGGCCATGACCATTCTATTTATCAGATATAAGCTTCAAATGTTGAAGAAACCATCAAAAGCTTGATCAGAGGGGCTAATCAGCCTGTTGCTCGCCCTAATTGTGACTGAGCATCTAAAGTTGCTGACAATATGATGAATTTATATAATCGAGCAGCGTTACAGCCTACTGAAGTTGGTTTAACCAGAACTGAACAGTATCTCCAGCATTATGTACATCCTGCTATTCACCATTTACTCCATATTTTGGGGTTGCATCATCTTAAAATCCAGCTTTAATTGACTCTAGCACTACAATTTCACTCTCAACTATCTTCATTCTATGAAACTGCATTCAATTTTGGAAAGGATAATTGAGAGGCCATTCTCAATAATAGAAGAGAAATCAAAAAAATTGATATACAGTTGGTGAGAATCCATAATGGGGTTGTGGGATACATCAGCCGAGAAAGTATCTCATCATGTTGGCAATGCCACTAACCCTATTCACCATCATATTACCTCCTTGGAAGAGAAGATTAAGAGAAAACTGGATCAGTTGCAGGCCAAACATGAGAAGAGCTTGGGGAGCTTAATGGGCTAACCCAACATTTTGTCCAAGTGGTGGGTAATATTAGAGAATGTGAACCCGGCCCTGTTGGTTCTCCTGGACCACCAGGACCACCTAGCTCCCCATTGGTAGCTCCAGGACCTCCTGGGGAATGTGGTCCCCTTGGTCCAGTAGGTCAACAAGGTCCTCCAGATCCTTCAGGTAGAGATGGTTTGCAAGGGCCCCTGGGACCTCCTGGTCCCCCTGGCTCCTCGCTTACAACGTCTGATTCTGAAACTTCAATGCTCCTAGTATCTCGAGTACAAGCATTAGAAACCCAAATCTGAGCCATATCTCAAGAGTGTTTCTTATCCTTAATAGGTCTTCTGACTGATCCAAACTATTCCTTAATCAATTTACTGGATGGTTTTGAGAATGCACATAAGCTATGTATAGCAAATCAAACTACTCAAGAAACCTGGTTTGCTTCATTGACAGCGCCCATTGAGCGGTTGGTTACCAAATGTGAAGTACTCGAGACCAAGTAAGCAGAGATGGATACTGAAATATACAACTTGAACTGAGCTCTTACAAACGACCATCTTAACCAATGGGTCAAATTTTACAAGACGATTTGAACCTCTTGAGACAACAAGTTGACTGAGTTCCCCCTCATGTCCATTTCAAAGAGTCTAAACCCTCCGAGGTTGGACTGGTCGCAGTGTCAGGCTTATACATCTTGAACACTGAAGCCACCCTTTTCAAACCAACCTTCAAGGATAAGTTTGAACCGAGTGAAGGTAGCATCCATTCGTTTCTTTTTGTTTATTAATGTGCAATGGATGGAGCTACTGATCAACAGAAGGTCCGCCATATCACTTCTTGCCAAAGCCTGTTTGCGCAAGAGATCATGGTTCCTCATCTTAAGGTTTGCACTACACGAGCTCAAGTGAAAACCGTTATCATAAAGGAATTTGGGAGTGATCAAATCCTTTTCAATCAAAAGCAAGCCTTTATGAGTAATCAAATAAAATGAGGAGAGTCTATTCAGGAATTTACTAAACGAATTTACCATGAGGATTAAACACTTGCTACGTGTGACCAGATTACCATTGATGATGCTATATCAGCTGTAATGAATGCTTTCAGTTCTCGCACTCAATTACTACTACACTTGAAATTACTTAAAAAGAAATTTCAGCTCCGTTATCAACATCTAGAAAGCGCTTATGGAAATCCCTAATAGGGTGGTACATCTGACCTCCTCTAGTAACCCTCATTCTCACATCCATGCGATGCCACCTAAACCTAAATCCAAACCAAAGAAGGAGCTGTGTACTTATTGTGGTCTCGTGGGCCATGTGGTGTCTCAATGTTGGAAAAAACAAGCGGAGGAGTTAAAAAAAGAGGAGTCAACAAAGAGCACGGGGCTCCCTGTGCTGACCTACCTCAGGTGCTTCAGTCAAAGCTTTTCAATTCTTATTTATATTGTTATGTGGTATACGCTCCCATTGTGCTTGATATCCCTGATGAATTATCCAATAAAGACTCTATTTCTGCTTATGCTTCCTCTTTTTCTTCTAATACTATTAAAACAATTAATCCCTCAGTATTTTCAATCCCAAACTTTGGCACTGATTTTAAAATGGGTGGAAGTCATTGAGCATAAGGTGAAAGTTTTGTCTATCACTGATACAAGATCACCCATCAATATAATCTCGTCCAAACTTATGAAACAAATCAAATTGGCTCAAGACCTGAACCATTCCCAAGACTACAGAACTGCTGGACCTTCCTACACTAAATCTATAGGAGCATATTACTCTCTTCTGATGCGCTTTGGAAAGTTGGTTGTGTCACCCCTGAAGTGGTATTGGATAACAACTGCTATGATCTGCTCTTAGGAACTAAGTTTCTCATCTATTTTGATGCAATAATCAGTCTTAAAGACAAATACCTTTCTTTAATAGGGTACCAAGTACCTTTAATCTTGGATGATGTTCCCACTAGCAAAGGCTAACTCAAACGACGTGTTTGCTTACTGGAATACCTCACTTCTATCTCATGTCTTGAATACCAAAATCCTGGGTCCATGGACTATACTTCCACCTCCATCAGCTTGTGCCTCTGAGGGCATGCCGTTATAATTTAACTCTCTGATAACTATTCCTAAAGCTCAAATTATTGTTGATACGGGTGTATAAAGATTTGTACCCCTGATCATGTATTAGAGATCTTTGGTCACCTAAATCCCTCTCATTTGGAGGCCTTACCCTTCCCGGGTATCCTTGATCCTGCATATCATGGGACTGTCTCACTTATACTGGATAATCTCACTTCCAAACATATGCAATTGAAACGCATTAATCCCATCATTTATGTGAGTCCTGCTCCTGTGAATGACATATTTTCAATTTCAGGGTGTGGAGATTTACGCAAATTTGGTTTGGAAGATTCCCTTATTGTCACTTGAATTGACGTCAAATTTGGGGATTCACTTACTTCAGAAAAATAGCTTGAAGCTGAGGCCCTGATTGAAGAGTATGCGGATATTATTGCCCAAGGTCCAGGAGATTTTTGCTTGATGAAATAGGTACAGCATCAGGTGAAGTCTGGGGATACTCCCCCTATTCGAGCTTGACCATATTGCAAATCCAAAGTTGAAGAGGCTCAAGGCTCAGTAGAACTGAAACAACTCCACAAGGCTAGGCTAATAACGCCTTCTAAGAGTCCATAGGCTTCTCCTCTACTACTCATCTGAAAAAAGGATGGGGGTCACCAAATGGTTATGGACTATCGTCAACTCAATGCTGTTACTCAAAAGGATTCTTATCCTTTACCTCGCATAGATGACTCATTAAGATTATTGTCTGGATCAAAATAGATCTTGGCTATGGACCTTGCAAGTGGTTATTGGCAAATTGATCTTGCCCCAGAAGATCGTCAAAAATGTGCTCTAATTTCTAGTATGGGGCTATTTGAGCTAACTCATATGCCGCAGGGGCTTTGCATTGCCTGCTACTTTTATAACTAGCCATGGTTGGCTTGTTTGGGGCTCTGAAACTTTCTTGTGATTTAGTATATCTATATGCTATTACTGTTTTTTATGCACATTTAATGAGCATTTGGATCATTTGAAAGAAGTTTTTGTCCGACTGTGTCATGCCTCACTTAATATTAAACCATCAAAGTGTGTTTTTTAAAGCTTATATGGAATTTTTGGGGATAAAGTTAATCGTGAAGGTATTTTACCCTTATTTAATAAAATACAAGCTATTTTGGACATGCCAGTTCCCAAAAGCTTGCGCAATATCCAAGTTTTTTATGATGGTTAGTTCTTATTGACAATTCATTCCTCATTTTATGGAGATTGCAGAACCTTTAGTTTATCTTTTGTATAAAGAAGTCCCAATTGTATGGGAAGAATCACAGCAACAATGCTTTGATCTGTTGCGCCAAGCCTTAATGAGTGCCTCCATCTTAGCCCATCCTGACTTTTCAATTCTTTATACTATTTACCAATGCCAGTGATATTGCTATTGGGGCCATTCTGGCTCAACATGATACCAATCTGGTTGATCACCCCGATTGCATACTATAGTAAAGCCCTTTCTAAGACCAAACGCAATTACAGCGTTACTGAAAGAATGTCTTGCTGTGATGTCCGCCATCAAGCATTTTCGCCCTTATCTATATGGCATGCATTTCACTATTGTAACAAATCACGCTTCCCTAAAGTGGTTGCAACAAATGAAGGATTTGATGGGCGCTTAGCTAGATGGGCTTTAAAGCTCCAAAATTATGACTTCACTAATCAACATCACGCTGGAGCTATTCATCGAAATGCTGATGGACTTTCTTGATTGCCTATACTAACATCATTTTCTGCAGAGGAAGATCACATTTATGACCTGATCAGTAGACCTGAGCTCTGGTTCCATGAATCTAATGACGTTATCTCAAAGCTAAAATCCTTAACCAAAGACACTCAGGTTAAAGAAGGTTCATTATATATTAAATCCGTGATCTAAGTGGTTGCCCTCTATATGGCCCTCTGAATGGACTGATACTATTATGGAGGCTCACCAAGCTGTAGGTCATGGAGCTGTCGCTAAGACACTACAGTAGTTAAAGAATCATTGTTACTGGTATAACATGCTGGAATCTGTACATGATGTACTGGAATCTTGTCTTAAGTACCAACAATGTGGTGGAAATCTGACATTCCAATACCAAATTTTGGGTCCTTCCAAACCCTTTTCCACTATGAGTATTGGTGTGGTGGGTCCTTTCCCTACGGCCATCTATGGACATTGTTATATTCTGTTAGCTATCGACCATTTTACTAAATGGGTTGAAGCTACTTCATTTTCCATGGTTACCGCCAAACTGACGGCGTCCTTTCTTTTCAAGTATGTTTTCACCAAGCATGGTAGCCCAAAAGTCCTGTTATTAGATAATGGGACCAATTTTATTTCTCATGTGGTGGCTGAGCTTACCAAACTAATGGGGACTTATCAGTCCTTTATGACCCTTATAATCCTTCAACTAATGGTGCAGTCAAAAGGGCAAATGGTACCCTTATAGCAATTCTTTGAAAGATGGCCTCCAATGATCCTAGTAGGTGGAACCTTTACTTACCTAGTGCTATGTTAGCTTATAGAGTTAGCTGTCATCTTATTATTAGAATGTCTCCTTTCAAAGCTTTATATGGTCGGGAACCTATCCTCCCCCTCAAGTGTACAACCTATACTTGAAGAGGCTACTCCACAAACTACCAATTTAGCTATTAGGAGATTAGCTGATGAAAATTATCCGATTACAAACATTAGATTCAAGTTCTCTTGCTGCTACCACCCTGAAGGAAGGTACCAAATTAATGCTTTTAGACCTATGTTATCAGAATAACATGTCAGAAATCTTGTAATTCTCTACCACCATAGGTTGGGGGAAAAAATTCACAAATTGGACACTTTATAGGATGACCCTTATCATATTATTTATTGTCAGGGTATGGAATACTCCATTGCCGCTATTGATACTGGTACTGTTATCAATAGAGTGCATATGGATTTCTTTGCAAGTATGTGCCCCCTAGGCAAGATCTTGAGGGGGGCATTGTTGGGGATATGAATAAGATGACCAAAATTACTTCAGACTAAGATTCAATATCTCAGTCTAATGAGCTTAAAATTCTCCAAGACGAGTATTTATGATTCTCAAGTTTGACCAAAGAAAGAACCTTTGGAGTTATCAACCTCCTACAATGGGTGAGCTTAACCAATCTGAAGAAGCTCAGCAATCTGAGTCAACCAATCAATCCAAAATGACCAATCATTTCAAAGGGGCTAAGCCCTCACTAAGAAGGTTGATCACATCTAACAAGAGCTCTATTAGATATGATCTTCACAAATCTTTTAATAATAATGATAATCAACAATATTGGTCCTCTGGTAGGAGGTATCTTACCTCAGGTGAATCAAGAAAATCCTCGTGAAAGACCATATAAATTTCCCTTATAAATATATCTGTTTTTTAAATAAATAAAGTATCTCAATTCTCGCCTTGCATAGTTTAATTTTGGTCTTTTTTTCATACAGGATTCTGTATATTCAATTGGCGTTATCCATAGCAACGGAACTAATAATTCGTTGCACTTAAGTTGATTGTTGCTAGAGCATAAAACTAATAATTTCGTAGCCTTTGTAGTGCCTGTTTAACGTAATTCCTCGCGAAATTCCGATACAAAAAAAGCAAGCCAGAATGCCAGTGTCATTGCCGCTCAAATGACATTGTATGGAGCTGAAAATTGCAAAAGAATGACCTGTTGGTGTAGAACGAACATGAAAAGAAACCCAAAAACGAACCATTTGGAAACAACCCCAGACACTGGGGGTCTTGCTGAAGGGGATTGTGCCATTGGGTTGGCTTCTACAGTGTTGCTGGTGGGTGGTTTCAATATAATTGTAGAGACAAGGGGGCGGATCCTTGCTTGAAAATGGTGAATGTAATGCCATAAGATTCTAGTAGATTGATGGCGGATAGTTGCAATGATGGGATTAAATTGACAGAAGTTCCTTGCACGTTGAATCCAATTAAATAGTGAGGGTGATTGTAATTATTAAAACTGGTAATGTCTATAAAGTGTAGGGACCAATAAGCCACCAGGTAATGCCATTGGAACTTTAGCAATAAGGATATAAATAAAGAAAATTGATGCTTAGCAGGAATTTATTGAAAAGGAAAATAAAGAGAAATCGACTAACAATTTCCTCAGTGTGATGCAACTGGTTAAGTAGTGTTTGATTGAAGTAGGCCCAATCAGGGATTAGGTCCATAAAATTCAACTTAACCTGTTGAATCTTTTGGGGAAGGGAGAAGATAATCTCAATTAGAACTAACATCGATGGATTCAGTGGCAGGCCCAGCTGCTGTCAGTTTGACTGCAAACGCCTTAACTGATGCTCAACTGCGTTTCTGTCAGTTGGCACAATGGCATCTGGCCCAATGAGCAACGAGAATTCCCAAGGGCCACCCCATTAGGGGCGGTCCCAATTAGTTGGAAATGGGTACAGGATCCTAACCTGCACATGCCAACTTGTGGGGCAATTATTCAGTCAAATAAGTTATATCAGCCGCAACACCTGATTCATTAGATAGGGGTTTTGAACTGTATACATTAGTTTCTGAAGGTACCTTCTGAACCTCAGGGATCATCCCTAATGATTTTAAGAGTTGATTGGTGTCAGCGATTGAACTATTAGTAAGTCAAAAACCTTTAGAAATTCCATCCAATAAATCGATATTTGTCCCTTTTTGACTATATGCTTTACAATCTTCAGGCTTTATTCCCATCTGTTTTGGTTTTTTAAACACCAATTTGGTAATATTGGCGCATATTTCCTCGATTTAGCAGACAATTTCAGCTGAGATAATCATGGGTACTGGGGGAGGAGTCCTAAGAGAGAGGTCATTATCCAGAATTTGTCTACCACATGGGCGAGGTCGCCCTGTGTGATGAGGGTTACAGCTGCCCTCTTTGTACCCTTTTATTTGAGATTGGGAATATCGCCCAATCCACGCACAGGGGACATTTCCATGGATTTACATTACCTTTCCTTTTTCCAAGGGAGGGGCGCCACCACTTGGAAACTGCATTAGGGCTACAATTTTGTATGGCTTAGCCAACTTGATTAACATAAAAGTCGCAACTTTTTTGGGGGGGACAAGGAGCGTCAGTATGGGACTCATGAAACGCCTTGATTAGTTCCATGAAGTTTGCGTTATCTTGGGCCTTTATTCAAACTGTTCTCTAGGCTGGGTAGCCTTTCCAGGCCATGATATACTGAATGCACCTACGAGATTTATGAGATGATTAGGTGTTTTCAACCTTGGCTTCTTTTGCATTCTCGATTACAATTGGCTCAGGTCTGTGGGAAATTCCCCTTAAATGGGGACAACTGAGAAAAGTGGAGGATGGGATGCTGTTTCCAATGAGCTTGTATCTTTAGCCAGAAGGATCCATTGCACAAGTCTTCCTCCACCAAGTGGGGACCCAAATGCTTACTTTAAACTTCCAGGAGGGTACCTGCATTCTAAAATGGCGCATATTGAGCATAACATATGAGCTCACCATTATCTCATAATGAGGGAGTTATTTTTGATCTGTAAACTGAATGTAGTCATTGATAGCTTTAGTAAGATGTTTCCGCACTAAGGACTGAGTAGACCAAATATGCTCACCGTGATCTGTGGCAGCTGAGACCTTGGGGAACTAGCAGAATCTGACTGAAAATGAGGGAAAATACCCTAGCGTCACTTTATAAGGAGAAAACATCATATAAGCGTATTCTCCATTGTTGTAGGCAAATTAAATGAGGGAAGGTTGTTAGCCCAGGCATCCTGTGCGGCTGCAGCATAGCAGCGCAGGTACTATTCAAATATTTGGTTAACTCACTCAGCTTTTCATTGGACTGGGGATGATATGCTGTGGAGCGGCAGGGGGAAAATTTTAAATGGATAAGAGTTCACTCCAGAACTGCGCTGTGAACAGTGAACCACAGCTGCTGATGATCTCCTGCAGAAGACCAAGCATTGAAAACACATGGCGCTTAAAGAGATGAGAAGTTTCTTCTGACTTAATTGTGGAAGCACAGGAATAGATAGGGAAAATTTATGGAATGATCAACAATTACCATTACCTCTGTAAATCCATTAAAACAGGGAAGTTTGACAACAAAATCCACGGAAACCAATGTCCATGGACACTCCATCTGTTGCAAGGGATGTAGGAGGCCGTTTCATCCTGAATTTTCTGACTTGGTCCATGCACTGTAACACAATTGGCGATCCAGGCTGGAACTTCCTTAGTTAAACTCACTCAATTATAAGTCCACTTGATCAATTTGATGCATTTCTTATTGCCCAAGTGCGATTGTGGGAGGGTCATGATGCGCGTAAAACACCTCGGCTCTTATGAGAGGAGGTACCCAAACCTGCACCCTAAAAGAAATGAGACCCTCCACCAAGGAATATAGGGAATGTTAATTTGATTTTAAAAGAGACAATTACTTGAATAACTTCTCCCTTTGCGACAAATCATTTGGACTGCTAAAACCTGTGAAATTTGAGGGGCTTCAGGAGAAAAAGCATCTGACAAGAACATGGGAGGAACAATAGACAAAATTTGAGTGGAGGAAATCATGGTAATGAGGTCCACTTCATCTTAGTCTGAGGGACAGTGAGCCAGGTTGCAGCTAAGAAAATCAGGAAGTAAGTTAAGCACACCTTATACAAATTAATATTAGAAATTAAAAATGCACAAGTCTCAATAAGTGTTAGTTGCTGATGTGCCAATTTCTAGGGTTTGTGGAAATACAAAAAAGCTTGGTGTTCCATATGCACAGTTAACTCATGCTGGGCACCCTGTAACAGACGCCACCAATGAATTATTGCTATGCTACAGCTGCCAACTCCTTATTTATATGGCCCATAATTGCTCAGTAGAGGAATATTTTTGGGAAAAATTAGGTGAATGGATGTTCCAAGCCATTGTGCTCCTGGAGCAGAACCGCCCTCACTGCCACAAATGAGGCATTACAAGCAACAATATATGGCTTGGAGGGATCCGCAGGTTTTAAGACAGGAGGAGAAAAAATACATCTTTAATTGACTTGTATGCCTGCTGGCACTTTTTTGTCAACAAAAAGGCACATTCTTATCCGTGAGGGGGTGGAGCGGAGCAGCTAACTGGGAAAAGGCTAGGGATAATTATTAGGAATTTAATGGTACCCAAGAAACTCCATAATTGTTTCTGGGTTGTTGGAGTTGGCCATTAACGGATGGCGTCCAACTTGTTGGGAGGAATCGCATACCCATCTTTGAGGATTAGGTTCCTGAGAAATGTAACTTCCTCTTTAAAAGAACTTGCACTTTGATAGGTTGACGAACAATACCTCCTTGTGCAAAGCAGCCACAACTACTTTCTAGACTTTAGCGTGTTGCTTGGAGTTGGCGAGTGAACTAAGATGTTGTAAATATAGGTGACCACGCAAGTGAACTGGAGGTCTCCAGTACATTATCAATAATTCTTTGAAATGTAGTGGGTGCATTTTCAACCCAAAGGGCATTACATAACTTTGAAAATACCTCGCTTCATTCATATAGTGGTAAGTCATTATTGCCCTTCCATCACCCAAATATGGTTTAAGGCGTTAATGAAATCCAGATTAGAGAACACACAAGATTTAGCTATCGCTCAATTGATAGTTATTTCTAGGGCAGAGGGTAGGGATTGTGAACTGTTACTTTGTTTTAGTGTCCATAATCCATGCAGGGACAGAGGGAACCATTGGCCTCTTTGGCAAAAAAGACGAGAGATGCAACTGGTGATGTCTCTTTAAACAACCACCCTTTTTTAAGCAAATCGTCTAACCAGGTGTTAAGTGCAACCTCCTCCTCCGCTGTGTGTATATACAATGGGCAGTTGATATTCACCAACTGTAACATTGTTCTGAATCCCAAGTCAAATTATGTGTGAAGGGAAAGACAGTCTGCCTTTACAGAGTCAAAGATACTTTGGTAGCACATTAATTCTTCATGAAAATCAGATGGAAGGCCTGCAGGGGAAAAGAGTGAAGTGATGGAGCTGTGGCCTTGAGTTTTCTTAAGGGTATCAACTTGAGGAAATTCTCCCTCCATTTGATCATTAACGAAAGACAACATATTTGACTCCAGGTGGATTATAACATGTTGTTGGCACCACCTTCTGACGCCTAAGATTACAGGAAACACCAAGTTTGCATTGTGGAGAACCGATTTCAAAAGCTAAACTGATGTACCAAGAAAGGTACTGGCTAATGGACTATATATATGAATTTTGGGAGGCTGAAGAAACCACCATCACTGAAGGGCCTACGTCCAGGTCCAGCTCCAATTGTTAGGCTATCTCAATGCTCATATAATTACCAAAGGCTTTGGTATCCACCAAAGCCTCAAAGGAGATGTGGTGAGACCTAATACTAATCTTTATAGGTAATAAGAAACAAGCGAATTTTGTTTATTGATAGATTTGTTGTTTCTGCTGCAACTGAAGAAATGGCAAGCAAAACAAGGGGAAGGTCAAGGACCTTTTCAGAAGTAAATTTAGGAAGAGCAAGGTCTTGAGAACTGTCTTCTTCAATCTGGGCTTTTACTGATTCATTGATAGGTGAACGAGGATAACACAACTCTAATGCAGGGATAGTGACGAGCTGTGAGGCCAGTACTAATACTGGGAAAATTGTAGAACTGAATCTGTATCGTCGTTAGGTAGTCCAATCATATAATTTCCCCTTCAATAGTGGAATCATGGCAAGGGGAGGCGTTAATAGTGGTCACAGCGTTACATATCTGATCCACTGTCCCTATAGGGGTGGACCAAACTTTGTGATGGGCTGAGGCAGAATCCAACTCTGATTAAATAATTTCTTGGAGCATATCATTAGAGAACATAAGTGAAGGAGCCTGTTCATGGAAGGTTGAGATTAAAGAAGACAAGCAGCGGGCTTAGGCCATAGTTGAAAGCATTTGGAATAAACAGTCTGAACTTGACACAGTGGGTTTCAAAGCAGCTGATATTACTGCGATCAGTGAGTGGAATCCCCACTTGTGAAGTAGAACGCAGAAGTCCTCAAACCCAGACGAGCATCCCCTTCTACTGCGTCAAAAAGGGCAACCCCTTGTTGGGCATGGGATAACGCAGCGGCATTTTAAGGGCAATAGCAGAACGCATTTGCACCTCAGTAAGGGAGTTGAGAACTTGATTGACAAAATCTCAGGAGTTAACACTTGAATCCCCTTCTTGAATATTAAGTGGGGAAGAATTAGTAATATACGGGGCTCTGCTGCCCTAAAGAAGTTTCTCCAAGGTATAGTGAATACTACTCATAAAATCAGCAAGTGACAAAATGAACAACATGTATTAGACTACTGACTGCATGTTTATTTGGTAAGGGGTAACCACAGTGGCTCCCACCTCGTAGTAAAGAGAGGAAATGGCAGGCAACAATGGTTGGTCGATTATGTCATAAAAACGGCAGAAAAATATAGACTGGCCTGCAAGTCAGGATTTATGAGCGCTCAAAAAGCAAGCCAGAATGCCAGTGGCATTGCTGCTTGAACGACGTTGTATCAAGCTGCAAATTATGAAACAATGTTTTGTTGGTGTAGAATGAGCGTGAAAAGAAACCCAAAAACTAAATGGAAACAACCCCAGACACTGGGGGTCTTGCTGAAGGGGATTGTACCACTGGGTTGGCTTCTACAGTGTTGCTGGTGGGTGGTTTTAATATAATTGTAGAGACAAGGGGGCGGATCCTTGCTTGAAAATGGTGAATGTAAGGCCACAAGTTTCTAGTATATTTATGGCGGATAGTTGCAATAATGGGATTAAATTGACAGAAGTTCCTTGCACGTTGAATCCAATTAAATAGTGAGGGTGATTGTAATAATTAAAACTGGTAATGTCTATAAAGTGTAGGGACCAATAAGCCACCAGGTAATGCCATTGGAACTTTAGCAATAAGGATATAAATAAAGAAAAATTGATGTTTAGCAGGAATTTATTGGAAAGGAAAATAAAGAGAAATCGACTAACAATTTCCTCAGTGTGATGAAACTGATTAAATAGTGTTTGATTGAAGTAGGTCCAATCAGGGATCAGGTCCCTAAAATTCAACCTAACCTGGTGAATCTTTTGGGGAAGGGAGAAGATAATCTCAATTGGAACTAACATCGAAGGGTTCAGTGGCAGGCCCAGCTGCTGTCAGTTTGACTGCAAACGCATTAACTGATGCTCAACTGCGTTTCTGTCAGTTGGCACAATGGCTTCTGTCTCAATGAGCAACGGGAATTCTCCAGGGCTGACCCATTAGGGGCGGTCCCAATTGGTTGGAAATGGGTCCAGGATGCCAGACACACCCGTGCCTAGTCACTGGGGATTTATTCAGTCAAATGAGTTATTTCAGCTGCAACTCCTGATTTATTTGAATAGGCATTTTTGAACTATCTACAATAGTTTCCAAAGGTACCATATACGCAACAGGGATCATCCTAAAATTTTTGGGAGGTAGTTGGTGTTGGGATTTTTAACCATATTCCCAGCCTGTAGATTACCAGGAATCGCTAGGGAAAAACTCCCTAATGCGAGATGAATTAGTAATTGGTGGACCCTAATTTTGAAATAACTAATTTTGGGGGATTTTGGGATATTCGCCTGGTCATATCCATTGGGGATTGATCTGGACAAATACTTAAGATCTTGTTGGGAAGAGTTGCCAATGAAATGAGGGCTTCTGATAGTGATTTACTATCAGGTGTATCTATTGAGATTGGTCAGGTTTTATCACCAACTTATTAGAAATGATTATTTATTTCCAAGGCGAGTGATGCTGCCTGCAACTAGAGAATTAATCAGTTGGTGTGTGACCTGCCTTAATGGGCAATAAGTCCCATTTTCTAATCAGGTCACTAGCCAATTATGGTTGGTTTACTTGGATTAAGAGGAAACCGTTAGGGACACATTTTACAACTCTTTCTGTTTAGGTCTTGAGGATGTCCAACAACGGAATCCTAGCCAGGATGGGGAAGATCATCACTGCCAAAACGAGGATGGGTGATTCAATGGCAATGGCTGCCATTTCATTAAGGAGGTGTCAACCTCGGGTTAGATGTTTCATTCCTCACTATAGATTCCTTAGAATTCACTCATGTTAAAAAACCATAGTTTATAGTGAAAAACTTAGAGTTTAAAACAGAGGTATATAGTTCTATAGTTTACATCTGGTATATAGTTTTGATAAACTATGATCACTTTCAATTTTTCTATTCTTAAAACTTTCTTTTACCACTTGAAGTCACTTTTGAGCGATCTTAAATTTAAGTTTTATTTATCCACAGCCGTCTTCCCAAACCTATTCTTTGATGTCCCTGGCTCTGCCGCCTGCCACCCCAGTGTGGGGCAGCAGTGCACCCCCACCTAGCGTTTTCCACCCCACGGGCAAAAATGTTCAATTGGGCTCAAACAGCCCGCCCACAGCTTCCAGCCGTTTTGTCCACTCACAGGACTTAGCGCTCCACCTGGCGCGCGTCCACCCTTCTCACCCCCATCCTCTCGCCCTCCCTCGATCTGCCATTTGCCATTGCCTCATAGTGGACTATGGGCGTTTGTTCCCATATGCCAATAAGTCAAATATTGACCTAGCCACTGCGGCCTTTGCGCCAGCTGGCTTTATAGACTTCCACCCTTTTAAGGGCTACTTTGACGTTGGGTTCCAATTTGAGGCAGATGCTGAAGCGGCAGCACAAACTCCTCTAATTTATAAAAAAACCCCATTCCCACAACCCGTACTCGCCTCCCTTCAGACACCACACTAGTGGTATCCTTTGCAAATCTCCCATCCCACCTTCCAGCCCAGGTTTTGTATGACCAGTTGGTCACGGGGCTCATGGCTTATGGCACTCAGCCCAACCTCATCTATGCCATTCCATCTGGTGCAGAACGCCTTGCTGCTCCTCGTGTAACAGCCACCATCATATCACACCACCCTACCATAGCCCAACAAATCCCACCCCACGCTAGTGTGGCTGCAGCGCCTGATCATTTCTTTTGGGCTCGGGTTGATAATAATAGGCAGATTTGTTCCCTCTGCTTTGGCCTCGACCATGCAAAAAGCCTGCCCTCAGGACAATTCCGCTGCTGCGGCTTCTGAGCCCCCTCTGGAGGCTCAGTATGGGGTGCTTTGCTGCCCCCTCCCACCCTCCAATCTCGTTCAGTGGGCCCACATGGAAAATCAGCCCCACCCAAATCCACCATCCTCACTCTCCCACCTAAATCTACGCCAGCCAATCAGAGCAATTCTTGGACCAACATTCGCACCCAAGCAGCTGCCCATTCACCCAATCTTACCCAATCAAATTTAAACGCCACTATTCCAGTGAACCAAAATCCATGGGATCTATTGGCTGAGACTGAAATATCAGGTAATGTCCTCATTAGTAAGCATACAGGTCAACCTCTCTGCCAAGGCGATTATGGTCAGGCAGAATTTTTCCTTCCTGACTTCGATGAAACCCCTACCCCTCGCCATTTCGCTCCTCTGCCCAATACAGCCCCCTTCCAAAGTGACCACCAGCTCACATTAGCTGCGGTGGCCTCTCCTCAGTGCCTGAAACTATGCATCGCGGTGGCCCAGTCAGTGGCTCAGCTCCAGCATGGCCTGCCCACCCTCTTCTTCCCCCCAACTTCCCTGAATCTGCCTGTAGTGACATCTTGAAGCTATTCAATGATGCTGAAGTTGCTGTTATGAATGTCGCAACGCTTGCTTCATTCAACCCCTCAGCCAAGTTCACCCGCCACAGTATCTCCCTTTTCACACAACTTCTTGAAGCCCGCAAAGAAGCTGAAATTCTCCTCACAGCTTTTGTTGAATCACTTTCCTATCATTATCTTGATGAGGAAGTGGAAAACTCTTACTACGCTGACTTACCCCCACTGTGCGGATGCCTAACGCCCTGGCTCTCTGCTCTGGTCTGGTACTGTAATCAACATCCCATGATTGAGGCGGGCCTTTCTTAAACCAACCTCCCAACCCCTCCTCACCCTCTTCCATGGTGGGTTAGCAGTCTCCGCTTCCCACTTGGTTAGTAGTTTTATTTTGTCTTTTTGGGTGTTGTGATTTGGTATTGTCTGTCCCCTGGTCGGCGTACCTCAAATTAATTAAAACAATAACCTTTGGTAAGGCTTCATAACTTAAAAAACGTTTAGTTTGCAATGTTGATGACCCAGGTTCCAATACCCTTGGTTATGCATAGAATTTTAGGGGGTGGAAGGTGAGTCAGTAGGGCATACAGCTGCCAATTTGAAGATTGCAGGTTTGATTCCTGTCCTTCACACATTGATTGGAGTGACAGCTGATGGAATCCATTAGCGGTTAGTAGCTCTAATAACATGAAAACCTTACCTATGACATAACCAGAAAAATCCAAGTCCTAATCCAGAGGTAAAAAACTTTCTATGATAAAGTTGACCCTGCTCGGGTTTCATGTCAATTCTTTCTTTTTATTTCAGTAATGTCTGTCCACTGGTTGGCTTGCCTTAATTAAATAAAACAACAACTAATTCCTTCATACCCTTAGGGGATTTTATTGATATTCCACAATTTTATTAGGCATCTGTCAAGAGCGTTAACCATTCTGATAATAATTTATTAAATAATTTCATCTATATTCTACTAGAATGTTATATTTGCTTATTAAAATTCAGAGTTGTTCATCTTTTCAGCTGTAAAACAACCACAAATCTTTCCCATTAATTTTTAGAATTTTGTTTTAAAAAACACACTAAATCCCATAATTAACATGAGGTCAGTGCCAACTAACATCTCACTACTCTAATTTTATAAATTTTATTGCATGTGCTAAGGAAATGAGAGATCCATTATATAAAAGCAAAAATTTATATTTATTAAAATTGTAGTTTTAAGTCCATAGTTCTGTAAATCTTATTATGGTTCATATTAAGGAGAATGTCTTGACTTAATTCTCACTAACTTTGTAGAGACAATGTTTATTGGATTTTTTCTGTAAATGATGGCTTAAATCTTTTATTATAGTAATCAATTATCAGCATATGTACAACCATAATAATGATAAATACTGGTTTTTAAAAAAGCGGCATCATTAGCCATATCTAATGATTGTGAAAGCTATTCAGCTACATCAGAAACATATATAATAGTGTCATCAAAACAATATGTTGACATCATCCATGGAAGAACTATCAAGCTCCAGATGCGCTTGTTATCTTAGATCTGCTTCATTTATTGCTATGTCACATATATAATTTTTTTGTGCTTGGTTACCTTGTTTTCAAATGAGTAATCACAAGAGATTTATTATATATTTCTTGATATTAAATGTTTAAGGTCATCATCCATAAAAAGTGTGTTTCAAATCTACATACAGTTGTTCAGTAGGTCAAGTGGAACTAAAAAATGGCAGAGATATACTGTTCATTATCTTATTCACTTAGTTTTTCCCACATATAACACTTGATAATCAGTAGGTACAACTAAATTTCTATTATCATTTTTAGTTTTATAACTTAAAAATAGCCTCTTTTGCAGAACAGTAATAGATGCTTGTATTTTTTACATCAGCTATTTTGGGTTTCTAAAACAAATTAGTACTTGCTTTAGTTTTGACCATTACTCTGTTAAAATTGGGGAAAGTTATCGTTTGATTTGTATCTTCTGGATTAGAATTTTGGTATCTTTTGTTTTGAGATTATGAATGTGGTCCTACAAACTTGTAAAAATACTACCATTTTGCGGTTATATGTATCTCAATTCAATGAATAAATAAAGATCATTGCATGTCTTTATAGAGCCAAAATATCAATTTAATTGCAACATATATGTGCATCAAACTTTGTTCAACGCTCCTTTCCCAGTGTTTAGATATGATCTTTAATAACCTAATCAGTAAAGCTTCAATAATCCTATTTTTCTGCGAACAGGATGCTCATGAATTTTTTATAACAATTAATTATGCACTTAGGCCTGCAAATTTACCTATAGTGTCATTATTTGTCTACATATAAGTCAATTCATCTGGAGTTAGCCTGGTTAGGATGTGATTATGACTTTTTTGTGCTCATGCAATTGATGAATTTATTATCATATAGGAGGTGTTCAAATTCTTACCATAATTATCCTAAAATGCCTAAGTAATGCAGGAACATCTTTTTTAATGTCCAGCAAATTTTAAGTTGGTTTTCAGGAAATTGTAATTCTAATACTGTAATAAGAGTGTTTTCAAAAGTCAATGAGGAAAATATTAACCAAAATACCATATCCAATTCTCTGTGGAATCTCTCAAATTGTGGAAATTCTTATAAGTAAACACTTAGCCAAAAAGCTTGATTGTTTAAGTCAGGTTGTGATGAACCCATGGCCATATATGTTAAAGTATTGCCAAAGCTCCTCCGATTCCTCAACTAATCTGTTCAACTTACCTAGACAAAGACCAACCCTTTTAAAAGGGTGTAGGGGGTCCCAAAAGGTGAAAATATTTCCCTCCCAATGATTGCACAAATATATTAAATCCTTTCTTGTGGACTTGTCCTACCCAGTATTGACCCTCCATACAGCTGTTCCATTGAAGCGAGGTGAAGTTTAAGAGCTTTAATAGGTCTGAACATTAATTTCCCAAATTCTTCTATTACTAGCCTAATTCAAATTTTGCGCCTTACTCACTTCAATCTTTGACACATTTAAATACTTACCATCTAGATATTGAGAGGGTTTGATTCTTGACCCCTGGAATATTGCTAAAAAATCCATATAATATAATCTTTAGGTTAATTGATTTAAAATTATTTTAAAAATAAGTAATTTATAATGTTTTAGAAATATTTATCCCAGCAGTAGAGAATAACCTTCCCCTACAATATATTGTAGAAATCCAAGGAAAAATAGCACTGGCGAGAATCTAAATCCCCTGTTTCCATAAGCAATGCTCACTACATGGGATTGTACACCACAAAAGCAAACTAAGAAATTGAGGTTAATGGGGAAGTAACCCTCATGACCTTCCCGCTGAATTTAAATTTCAGGCTAACAACTCTGGAACTTCAGTTTCTCAGTTCTTTGTCTCGTTTCAAAAGGCTTGTGCAGCACTCTTTCTAAGGCACTTATGAGGCCTTTCCCAAGATCCACAAACTTCCCAATTTTTAAATAAGTTTACTCTCAGGTGAATAAAGTATTGTTTTCTTCCTTTTTATATATGAAGGTGCTATGGTTGGAGCAACAGACCATCTAAAAATCAAGTACATCCTTAACTGAATGAGTTGTGGGGCTCAGGAGATAATGGTTCCGCTCATGATCACCCTCAGCAGCTGGATGGAGGTTAAACAAGCACTTCTTGTGAAAATTGGCTCCATGAAGAGTTTAATATAAGGCCTTTATGTGTTTAGCCTGAAAAAGGGAGAATCAATCGCCTCTTTTGTTAAGCAGTTTTACAGCAATGTTAACTTATAGTGCTTGCAAAATTGCTACCACTAGATGATGACATTGTGGATATCATGAACAGATTAGATTTTCATCTCTCCTTGGCGATGCATATCTCCTCAGATGAGCGATTTTTCAATATGTAGAGATATCACAGAGACCTTGTTAGCGGTGGCTGACAGCTATGTTTTTGACCCTATGCAAGAATCTCTGAGGCAAGCACTTACTCCAACCACTCTAGCCTCTTCTACGGCTGTCTCCATATGTAAACCTACTCTGCGGAGTTGCCACCACAAAATGCTTCTACATCCCATAAAGATAGCCATAGGATAGTGGCTGTGTTAGGGCAGTGTTACCCTCCTTCTGCAGCTCCAAAAAGCCAATTGGTGAAGGCATTCGTCCCCTTGCCTTGCCCCTCTTCTTATCCAGAGCTGCTTCCCCAGATGGTTTAATTTTATCGTCTTTCACATCACTCTCTCTCCCTCACCCACTCCTCAGCCCATCTCTCATCCAAAACTAGTAGCCATGGTGCAGCAAAACCTCTTACATCATAGGTTATATGTAAAGCTGCAACATTTACAGCATCTCCTCCAACAGATAAAAGGGTAGATAAGCGTCCCATGGTCTCTCCTGCAACAAAGGGAGCCCTAAACATACCTCACAACTGATGGAATCTTTGACGCGCATTGATAACCCCTCTGACGATGTGTAGAGGGTTGTTAAGATGTTGGTCATTATGTGTTGGGAGCCCCAATTGAAGCAGAGGTACTTGACAGGTTTAATCCAGAGAGAGTGGATGAGATAGATTCTTCTGTCAAACTTATCTCCATCAAGTGTTGAGGGGTTTGAGATCATGACACTGCAAGTGATGCTGACTGTAACGGCCAAAAACGTCCCAGTTTTTGACCGCCATCTTGTCTTAGTATTGGCAGATCAATATAGACGCCAATAGAATTTCTGATATGAGGTTCCTTTGGTGTAAGTTTTTTACTCATCATAATCACCAATTTAACCTCAAGTTTAAGGAAATTTAAAAACCGAAAAAAATGACACAGGTAAATGAGAAATTTGGCCCCAATTTCAGCCTAGTATTTTTATTAACAAACGAAAATGAAAGCGAATTTAAATCCTAATAAGATATGGCACCACAAAAGTGATACAAGGAAAAAACCCAAAGGATTAAAAACCTCATAGGATTTGGTGCCACCAATTGAAGCATAGAACCAACATTTTTGTATAGGGACAAAAGCTAGGTCGCCGCAGGATACTAGGTAAGATAAGGTAAGTGCTGACTTGAGGCTACCAGAGAGACACACAAGAAAGTGGGAAACAAGAAAGAATTTTGAACTGAGTTCAGAATTGTGTGGGTCCAACCATTTGAAGCACTCTTCCAAAAAGTCCCTCCAACCTATTCTTTAGCCCCTAAGAGCATAAAGATAGCTTGGGAGGGGCACATCCCAGCGCCAAGCCCCACATAATTCTCAAAAACCCAAAATAGCGTTTTTTACTTGAGATTTGGAAATCTGATTCTCAAGAGAAATATAAGAACAACTTGAGTTGACCATTAAAAATACTGGCTCATTGACACACAGTCTAATTCACTCAGTGTGTTCATACTCTGCAGACTATATAAGAAAAATACCTGACACTGCCAAGAGATTGCTTATATTCTCCATCTAGATGAGGTCCTTGCTCTTTCCCCTAAATTGGTTGGAACTTTACCCAAAGTGGAAGTCGTCATCAATGTAGTGAGTGTTAGGGCTATCTTCAACGATGGATCCCATGTGAATGTTGTGTCATCAAAACTTATGAAAAATATTAAGCTGCCCCTGATCTTGACTAAACCTAAGAGCTTGGAACTGTGGCCAAACAGCACTTGATCCATTTTAGCTCTTCTCTGCACATTTATTTTTGGGAACTCATCTTGTTGACCCAAGCAATTGACTTGGTTAATGATACCTATGATCTCTCATTGGTACACAGTTTATTCTCAGATTTGTAGGATTATTTTAAAGCAGGGCTATCTCTTCCTGCTTGGCTACTTTACTTTTTATAATTCTTAAAAATAAAAAGCTTAATAAAAAAATTTACGCTTGCACTATTGAGTGTCCTTCCTCAAACTTACCATTACACTACTTAGCAGTGGGCGGAATACAAAGAAGCTGCACTGATAATTGGATACCTGGATGGTATCCCTTTATATGCATCCAAAGAAGTAGTAATCAATTCAAGTCAACAAAAGTATTTGACATTAAGCTTACCCTAAAAATCCTCACAACTGCTTACTACATTTGACCAGCGTTGAGAGTGTTTGTCTCTTAGAACCCAGAGTATTGTTAGGCGTATTGGAACCAGCCTATCCGTGACCCATCGATTTCCTGCTGGGGAATCTCACCTCATAGGATCTGGTCTTAAAAAAGCATCAGGCGATTTTAAGAGGCCTGCTGATACCCATTGAGGACATCAAGAAAGTCTACTGTTTTGTGTCTATGGCGGAATGGGCTTATTTACTGACTAATTTATATGTGCTTTGCCACCATTCACACCTCTGTGGAACAAACCTTAGCAGAGCTTGACAAAGTCCTCACCTTACTGGAGACTTATAGCTTCATTTTCTAGAAATCTAATTCTGACTATGGGCACATGAAGGTTTGTACTCATATAATTGATGTTGGGGATGCTCATCCCATCCAATCCAAGCCCTACTGCAAATCAAAAGTTCAGGAGCTACAGATGCGGATGGAGCTCAAACAGTTGCTTGACGCTGGGTTCTGGTGCCATCTCAAAGCCCTTGGTCATCCCCTCTTTCACTTATAAAATAGAAAAATGGAGGTCATTAGGTAGTGATAGACTACCATAAGCTGAATAACCTTACAATAAGAACAGCTACCCTATCCCCTATTGACGATGCTCTGTCCTAACTCTCTGGATTAAGTTTTTTGCCATGGACCTTCTAGTGGATAAAAAAGATGGCCTTTTCTTAATATTAAGAGAAGTGCGCTCTAATTTAGTAAGGGCCTATAAAACCTACTCAGTTACTTCAGGGGTTATTCAATGAGCCTACCACTTTTCAGTAGGTGATGGATCATATTCTCCAGGGTTTCAAGCTGAGCTGTGTGATTGTCTATCTTGATGACATCACAGTATTCTCCAAGACCTTCAATGAGTACCTCACGCACCTAAAATAAGTTTTAATGGTTTTGCACACATCAACAAGATGTAGCCCTCCAAATAAACTTTATTCCAGATAAGTTGGATTTCTTTGGGCACTGCCATCTCTCAATATGGGATACACCCCTTCTAACCAAGTTCAAAACAATATCTAAAACACCTGTGTTCAAAACCCTTTTTTGACATACAGGTATTTTTAGGCACGATGAGATACACTATCAATTTATTTCAATTTTGTCCAGCTCAGTGAGCCCCTAATATGTCTCTTGGCTAAAAACACTCCTTTTCATTGTGGTGCTGAACAAAAAGCCGCATTTGAGACCCTGAAGAAGTTTTACTGCATAGGCCAATCCTCTGCCACCCTGACTATGGCAAGCCCTTTATGTTATTCAAGACGCCTTTGATTATGCTGTTGGAGCTATCTTTGATTAATTGGGTGAACAGAGGGTTGATCATCCCGTGTCCTACTTTAGCAAGATGCTCTACAAAGCAGAACGCAACTACAGCGTCACTGAATGGGGTGCCTGGCTGTCTTGTGGCTTTAAAATACTGTCAGTTTTCCAATATATGGAACTTCTTTCAAAAATATTTACTGACCACACCTCCTTAAATGGTTGCAAAATATAAATATCCCATTTTTAGGCTGGCATGAATGGGCTTTAAAGCTCCAGCATTATAATAGAAATATTGAGCACCATGCAGGAAACTCGACATAGTAACGCTGATGGGTTGATTCAGGATTCATGTCCTTCACTTAGAAAGTAGTGAAGCTGAAAAGTTACATAAACTCTTTTTTTAGTACTAGATGGTCCCAAAGTTACATGACCTCTTAATGACTCCTGATGCATGGGATGATGAAGATGAACCTATACAAAAGTTGCTAGCATGGCACTCCTGCAACACCAAGGTAGAAAGTGCGAAGTAATACACGAAAGTAGGAGATAACTGGTTGCCTTATTTCCAGCCATCAGAAGAGTACCTGTATCCTGGAGTCTCATAATATCATGAGGCATGACAGATTATGAACAACTTATGAATGGGTTTGAGAAAGCTACTATTGGGAGGTCATAATAGGAGACTAAAACTGAAGTCCTGGATGCCTGTCTGATCTTTAAAAAGCTATTCAATACAAGACCAAATATCAGTATCAACTAATTACGCTCCAACAACTCTTCCACATTATTAGTTTAGAAAGTGGTAGGTTCTCTACCTCATACTAATGGTGGCAATCGGAATATATTAGTCAGAATTAATCAACTTACTAAATTGGTTGAAGAGCTTGTCCCTCAATTAGACTGCCAAAGCCACTGCTAACTTTTTACATTAAAAATCTTCACGCGGCATGGCTGCCCTGGTCCTCCTTAGTGACAATGGGAAAAACTCACCTTTAGAGTGCTAAAGCTCCTCGCCACTTCCATGGTTTTAACCTTTGGCGTATTTGACTGATTCCGCCAAATGAGTTGCACATGATAAAACTCACTGAGCAATGGATGAGTGATATGAGGTTCACAGGCCCTCAATAATTAATAATAATAAAGACTTTATAAAAATCTATTGCCGGACAATACCACTTTATTCATTAATTAACATAAAGGCTAATTCTGTTACTCTTTCCTACTACCCTCTTTCTTTGTAAAATCCTCCTCCTTCTCACTCTCACACTTAACTATAAATCCTCTGTCTTCATCGGCAGATTCAACACAATCTGCTTAATTATTCCCTATTTTCTATGATCTAAGGGCTTCACTTGAACATTGAAGCTTTAGAGGAATTCTCTTGATTCACCAAACCATAATTGCTTTAATAAATCCCTTTAGATTGACTAAATCTATTGCTCAATCTCAAGGCTTGCTTCAATTCTTAAAACTGATTCGCCAGAACTATAGCTTATCATCCAGTCATATTGGAATCTCGACATTACCCCCTGGACTGGATAATAAGCTTCTATTGCTTGTATGGCCAAAGAAACTTTGTGTACTTAGTTGATGTTTCAGCCACCTGAAGGCTCCCTAATAGTTTAAACGTCAACCCCAGTATTCTTCAATTATCTCAAATCGTCCAATCCATATTCTGGTAAGCTTGTTTCTTTTTTCAAACCCATGTTTGTCATGGAACAGAACAATATCTCTTACCCCAAACTGGGGGAGTCTGCTGCGTTTACATTGGTCAGCCACCTGATCTTAAATCTTCTTGTCTATACAAGTGGAATATGCTTTAGATTAGCTGTTAACCAGCTTATCTTAGGCAGACAAATAGCTTTGGGGCTTGACTCCGCCAGTATCCTCCACACAAGATTAAAGTAATGCTGACAATGCTGGCTGCCTTTCATAAATTTTTTGGTTTTTCTCTTGCAAGTGGATGATTGGTATCTAATATTTTACGTGAAGACAGCGGTGGATAATAAGGTACTCCATTCTGAAGTTTTATCCTTTACAAGTTTGCATAGAATTTTAACCAAGGTTCTGTTGACCCGTTCCACCCTTCCATTAGATTCAGGGTGGTAACGCGTAGTCAAGGCCCTGTGGATTGCCATTAAATTTGTTCAACTTGGGCAGGTTATACGACGTGAAATTGGTTCTGTTGTACATGTGGGTAAATTGTGGAAAGCCATGTCGCTCTATGACACACTCCAGTGTGAACTTGGTTGTGGTGACAGCCCCAAAATTATGGATTGCCCTTGCTTCCATCCATCTTGTCAAATGGCCAATGGATATTACTATGCACTTGAAGTGGTTTGCGCCAGTTGGCAGAGGCCCCTCCACATTCAGAGAAACCGTATGCCATGTGAAATGAGGCTCAACCAGCTGGTAGGTGGTCTTCCCGCAGAATGGAGTTTCCACTTGGCACTGGTGACAAATAAGCAACTGTTTAGAGCACTTCATAGTGCATACTCTCCCAATAGTAATGAGTCGCAGGAACTGTAGTGTTTTTCACAACCCTCCATGACCTACAGCTCTATGAGCATCCATAGTAATTATGGGTCTAGTGTAATGTTTTGGGAAGCTCAGCGTCAATTCTTCAAACCTCATATACAGTTCCCCATTGTGCAAAAAGTATCTTGTCACAGCCCATCCAGCACTTTGATCAAATGTAGCGGCTCATTTTAATATCTGCCCACAATCATCTTTTTGTACATTATGTCTAACAAATCCACTGTAATAACGATTATTAGTAATTGTGAGAGACAATCCACGTTATGGTAGTTCGCTCCTGGTTGGTGTACAATCTCAAAGTTATATTCTTTGAGCTTCAATGTCCACCACATAAGCCACCTTCAGGTTCATGGAGATTATGCAGCAAACGCAAGGCTGCATGATCTGTTACTACTTGGTATTTCACCCTATGAAGGTATACCTGAAACTTTTTATATGCATATATTACTTCAAAGCACTCCCACTTAGTCAGGGTATAGTTTCGTTCAGGACCTGTTAAGCTTCGGCTACAATATGCTATGGAATGTTCTATACCATCATCATCCTTTTGAGATAACATGGCCCCTATGGTGGAAAGGGTCGCATCTGTTTGTACATTTAAATTTTAGATTTATTGCGAGGAAGGCCGACCATGGGACGGACACTTCCGAATATGACTCAGACGAGACAAAACTTAGTACCAGGGGAGGCACCCCAGAGAAGCGATGCTATCTCTTGTTGCTAGCGGGAACGCCACTTATGGGAAGGGGAGGGAACGTGTGTAGGGGACGTAGCCACTATTGAGCACGTGTGGAGGAAAGGGTCTGATTTGATGAACCAGACTGGGAACCAGGAGGAGACCAGCTGTTGGCGACGCGGTGGGAGATATCCAAATATCCATGCTTGAAAGTGATCCACCAAATGCGACCGGAATCTGTGGACAGCTTCAGGGAGGGTGGGGATGGATCCAGCGATGGCATCCAAGACAATCGTGTGGATAGTCCACATGGCGATTGCAACCACCAGAGCACGGAGGGAGGGTGAGAGGGGGAGGCCATTGATGAAGCAAACATATCTCTTGACAGACTGAAGGGATGTGTTTGATCCTGGCCTAGCAGACGTTGGACTTCGCGCCATATTACTTTAGAGGTGGGGCACTTCTCCAGGCGGTGAAACAGCGTTCCATACTGGCCACAAACGACACAGGATGAGTGTAAAGCGTTAGAGTGCTCAGCTGTATGATACACTCGCCTCAGGCAGCGCCACACATGGGATCGGACTTGAGGCTGCAACAGAGGATGGTGTGCGTATTTCCAGATAGTCTTTTGGGTCTCAGTGGAATAAGGGATGTCCATCATGTCCAGGTAGTCCACCCTGGATAGGACTTGGGGTCGAATGGGGATCACGCCATCATGGATGGGTAGCCCCTGTACCTCTTGTGTGAACTGAGGAGAGGGGCGGCCTCTTTGGGTTGTATGTCCACTAATACAAATTCTCCACTCTGCGCTTCGCATGGAGAGTAGGATTCGTCTGTAGTGGGTTTTGGTCCCATGAGGACCTGTGGCTGATGTTGTGATGCGAGGTATTTCATCAGGGAGTGGGGGTTTGAGGGATTGTTGAGGCCCAAGGCTCAGGAGAAGTTGGAGCGGGCCGCGCGGGACCAGTGTTGGGATGGGAGTGTAGGAGCAGTGACGGCTGCAATCCAGGTGCCCAGGATCTTGGCGGCATGGGCTTTGAAAAAAAGTAAGCCCATGCCACCATGATGATGAGGGCCAAACATGACCTCTAGCCGTACTGGTGGAGGGCGGCCTGACCAAAGCCAACCTCGTAGCAAAGCATACAGGGATTTGAAGAAGCTTGGGGAGAAGGGGATGGCGTGGGCTCCGAACCAGACTTTGGATAGGAGCATAGAGTTGGCAAGAACAACCCTGCCAGTGAGGGTAGTAGGGTGGGCTCTGAGAGAGGCGATTCGCTTCGTCACGTTGTCCAGTATATGGCACTCCATTACTGCTGACGCATATCCACCTGCCTCCAACCACACGCCCAGATGGCGTACTGGTCCTATGGTAGGTCGTGGCACAAAGGGGAGCACCAGTGGAGCGGTGTGTTTTGAGTTAGTAAGGCGTGGACGTGGGCGAGCAGATGGGCCGGGTTGGGAACTACTTGCTGGGCCCAGCAGTTCTGAAACCGACCAAGGAGGATAATTTCGGTTTTGGAGGCGTTCAGTGCCGCGTTGCTTACCCGGCAATATTCCTGGATGAGGGCTTTAAGCGCGCGTGCATCTTTGTTATTAGACACCCCCACCACGCAATCATCTGCAAATGCCATCATCTTGACTGGGGTTTGGTCTGGCACATAGACCCCAGTGAGTTGGGCATTCACATTTCGCAGTAGTGGGTCAAGGCTGAAGTTGTATAAGAGTGGGCTCAGGGGGTCCCCTTGTCGCAAGCCCCTTTGAGGACGGACTACTTCCGTTAGGAAACCTGGGCCACGAACTGCCATTGTTGCAGATTCCGTGAGCAGCATCACCCAGTTAATGAAGCGGTAGAGGTAGGCGGAATTGTTGGAGGCAGTCCCTAAGGTATTCCCTTTTACTCTATCATAGGCCTTTTGTTGGTCCAAGAATACAAGTGCCCCAGAGGCTGTGGACTGACACACATTAGCCACAGAGTGCACGTTATCCCAAATTGACCTTCTGGGGATGAAACCGAATTGTTCTGGGGAGATGGTGGCAGATGCTACAGTCCCTAAACGGTTAGCCATGATTTTTGTTAAAATTTTGGTGTCTGTGTTTGTTAGAGAAATGGGGTGCCAGTTGGCTAAGTCTAGCCTATCCCCTTTCTTGAAGAGTGTGACCGTAAAGGCCTCATGTCCTCCTGGTAGGAGGCACGTTTCCAACAGGCTTTGGTTGAGTGAGGCTTGCAGCAATGGGGATATATATTTAAAATATTTTTTGTAGAACTCATATGGAATGCCATCTGGGCCTGGGCATTTTTGGTTTGGCGCACCGCGAATGGTAGTCCATAATTCGTTCTGAGTAATTAAATTCATTTTTTCCCGGTGGCCTCTCCTCATTGCCCAAAGCCACGCACCGCGGTGGCCCAGTCAGTGGCTCAGCTCCAGCATGGCCTGCCCACCATCTTCTTCCCCCCGACTTCCCTGAATCTCCCTGCAGTGACATCTCAAAACTATTTGATGATGCTGAAATCGCTGTTATGAATGTCGCAACGCTTGCTTCATTCAACCCCTCAGCCAAAATCACCCGCCACAGTATCTCACTTTTCACCCAACTTCCTGAAGCCCGCAAAGAAGCTGAAGTTCTCCTCGCAGCTTTTTTTGAAACACTTTCCCATCATTATCTTGATGCAGAAGTGGAAAACTCCTACTACGCTGACCTCAGCCCCCACTATGCAGATGCCCCAACGCCCTGGCTCTCTGCGCTGATCCGGTACTGTAACCAACACCCCTTGATGGAGGTGGGTCTTTCTGAAAACCAACCCCCGACCCCTCCTCACCCTCTGCCATGGTGGGTTAAGCAGTTTCTGCTTCCCACCTGGTTAGTAGTTTGTTTTGACGTTTTGAGTGTTGTGATCGGTACTGTCTGTCCCCTGGTCAGCATACCTCGAATAAATCTAAAATCTAAATTCCTTTTTTCTGGGTATCAGAAAATGGTGCAGATATGAGCTCTGTCAAGAAATTCCACCATTTTGGCCAGCTGAATTGGTTCGGCTCAGTATAACTTGGTTAATATCTTTGCATTTTGATTGCCACTTCAGCCAATGTGTCCACAGTAGAATTATCCGATCTTAACACCTGTGTGCAGGCCACGCTCTGGCATGGTACAAATTTTTTTTTGAAGAAGTATGTGGTGCACTTGTCGCCTTTAGTGATGTTTGTGGCCCTGTATTGGACACAAACCCGATGTTTGTGTTGCCTTTCAAGTGCATTGAGGTGGGCGGCTGCCTCCGCCCACTTCTGGCCCCATGCAGGGCTTTATCCTGAGGCTGGAATGTTGGACTCCAAGTGGGCCAATTCCGCCAGCGCGCACAATATAACCGCCGATGTGGCTCATGAGCATCTGGATGAGAGATGGCAATAGTGGCGGATGGTGTCTTCTTTGAAAGTTGCCCATGTGGAAATGGGGTCCACGCAAAATGGTGCAACAAACGATTTTGCCAAAGTTGCCTCTTCCACCCACATGGAAAATCCTGGCGACGCGAGCTCTGGGGGCGGATTTTGCACCAATGTGGGGCCTTTGCAACTGTGATGGGTAAGTGGTATATTATGGAGACCAGTCAGTGGTCAGAGAATTCCATTTTCGTTGTTTTGAAGTGGGAGATGTGGGGTTGGAATTTCGCCAGTGCTAGAATAAGGTCGATGCGGGTCATGGACCTTATTTGCCATGGTGGACGTGGGGACACATCATGTTTTTGAGCAGTGGGGCATGTCACAGCAGCACATCCATTAACCCAAGGGTGGCTTTTAGAACGTGTAGTTCTACGTGACCCTGTGGGGCGTGGGGTGAGGGTGGCCACCAGTCCGTTGGTGAGGTTAGCCAACAGTTCATGTCACCAATTAGGAAAGAATCGGGGGGTTATGGGAGGGATTTGACCAACGAGAAAAATTCCTGACGCTCATGTGCACCGTTTGGGGCGTAAATGTTGACGATTGTGTGTGCAACATCGACCCATGAGAAGGTGACAACAAGCACTCGGCCATTTGTTGAATGTTTCTGAAGATGTAAATTTGAAAAAATTGTTTTTCTGAATTAGCACCCCACAGTGCTTCAACCAAAAGGATAGGGATGGTAGGAGCATTGTTTTCCAAGCTTCCTCAGAACCTTGTGGAAAGTGGGACTCCTGGATGGCCAGGATATCCACGGGTAAATTGTTTTGTAAAAAACTCAGTTTCCTAGCCTGGGATGGGGAGGCCTTGAGTCCGGTGATATTCAGCATCTTTAGAGTGAAGGTTTCCCCCATTGCACCTTAAGTGCGAGGGGGTGGGCCCCTGGGCCCACCAGCCTCTTCCAGGTCCCCATGGGCTTTCACAGCAGCGCAGGTATTAGCAGCAATGCTATCGGGGTTTTTGTTAAATTTTTGTGGAAAGAGTTGCGTTGGCTTTGGCCTTCACTTTTGTTTTCCTAACATCGGACGAATTTTTTGCGGTGCAGATAAGTTTGGTGCAACGTCAAGTGGGGCAAAAAAATTTTTTTGGTTGGGCTAGGTCCCAAGTCAGTTTTGACTGGGGCTTGGGTGCAGCGATTGGGTGAGATCGAATCTCCCATTGGATCCTCAGATTGAGTGGCCCATTTGGCATGGGCCTCCCAATCTGATTGGGTGATGGATTCCTGAGTTGCTTCCACCGCGAAGGTCTCCATGTCCTCCTGGCGTTGTGAGTGTGGGAAGGTGGTGGTGGCCTTGGCCGCTTACTTGGCCGCGGTCCTATGGGCCTGCTTGGCCTTCTTTCACTCCTGCGGGGAGATAGGCTTTACCAATAGGTAGCAGCCTTGTGCTCCACACGGGAAAGCCTCCTTGGAGCTTGTGGTTGGTTCGTAGTGCGCCTCTCCACTGGCCATGGCCGCCGAGGGGTGCTCTTGGAATGTGACGCCCTCTTTGATGGGGCATGCGTGCGCCTTATGGCCAAACGCGTCACAGTGGGTGAAAATGGGGGGTGTGCTGTCCACGGTAACCTGGAATGGGTGGATGGTGTGCCCTGTGATGTCAATAAAGGTGGAGTGCGGGATCTGGGTTAGGTCCTTCGCGATCTCCTCAGTTGGGGTCAGAACTGCGATGGCTTTACCGGTGCACAGGTGTGGCATCAGCGTGAAACGTTGCATTTCAAAAGATTGTATTTCGCCATATATGGCGAGACCATCTTTCAGGTGTTGCTCCAAAATGTCACGTTTTACCATAGTAGGCAAAAAGTCAAACGTGAGGAAAATTGGGCTTGATTTTGTCCATCTGGTGTGTTTAGTTTCAATGACCCATTGCCCTTCAGGGAGGTCGACCACTATGCACACTGCTGCAGCCTCGTCTGCTGCTATTTTGCTTTCGAAACCTAGGTCCAGACAACCGCGCGACATGGAGTGAGGTGCAACATACACCGCGGTCGGGAAAATTTTGTGTACATCTTCACAAAATTTTTCCCATAGGGCCGTTTTTTGGATGTCTAGATACATGTGGACTCTGAATTCCACTGACAAAAGTGGCTTGGAATGTGGCGTGTTGATGTACTGGTTGCATCGTGCTTGCCACACGAGTATCTCTGGGGAAATTGTGACCACCAGTTTTTTTAGATTTTTTTCTATTCCGCCAGATTCTCCGGGGCGATTTCAAATGTTAGAGGCCGCGGGCCTTCCGCCTGCTCCTCTTGCCTTGCTTGCCCAACTGCTCCCAGACATGGGCGCAGACTAATCCCCTCTATAAGATTATCAAACTAGATTTAGTCTTTAATTGAATGGGTTGCAAAAGTGTTTGCAACGAGAGTGAAAGGTTCTGTTTGTACATTTATAAACCTTCTTAAAATTAGGTTATTGAAAAATGGGCGCACTAGCCATTGCAGTTTGTAGAACATTGAAAGCGTTTTGACATTGTTCCGTCTAGTTGAAAATGTAATTCTTTTTTTACATTTCTTTCTCGTTGCTGTCACTATTGCAACCTATTCAATTCAAGACTGAATCTAGTTTGATAATCTCACAGAGGAGATTAGTCTTCGCCCATGTCAGGGAGCAGTTGGGCAAGCAAAGTAAGAGGAGCAGGTGGAAGGCCCGCGGCCTCCAACGTTCAAAAACGCCCTGGAGAATCTGGCAGAATTGACAAAAATCTTAAAAAACTGGCAGTCACGATTTCCCTGGAGATACTTGCATGGCAAGCATGATGCAACCAGTATATCAACATGCCACACTCCCAACCACTTTCATTGGTGGAATTCGGAGTCCACATGTATCTAGACATCCAAAAAACGGCCTTATGGAAAAATTTTGAAAGATGTACACAAAATTTTCCCAACCGCGGTGTACGTTGCACCTCACTCCATGTCACGCGGTTGGCTGGACCTAGGTTTCAAGAGCAAAAAAGCAGCAGACGAGGCTGCAGCGGTGCGCATAGTGGTCGACCTCCCTGAAGGGCAATGGGTCGTCAAAACCAAATGCACCAGATGGACAAAATCAAACCCTAATTTTCCTCACGTTTGACTTTTTGCCTACTATGGTAAAACGTGACATTTTGGAACAACACCTGAAAGATGGTCTCGCCATATACAGCGAAGTACAATTTTTTGAAATGCAATGCTTCACACTGATGCCACACCTGTGCAATGGCAAAGCCATCACAGTTCTGACCCCAACTGAGGAGATCGTGAAGGACCTAACCCAGATCCCGCACTCCACTTTTATTTATATCACAGGGCATACCACCCACCAATTCTGGGTGACTGTGGACAGCGCGCCCCCCATTTTCACCCACTGTGATGCGTTCGGCCCATAAGGCGCACACATGCCCCATCAATGAGGGCGTCACATTCCAAGAGCACCCCTCGGCAGCCATGGCCAACAGAGAGGTGCACTACGAACCAACTGCAAGCACCAAGGAGGCTTTCCTGTAGGGAGCACAAGGCTGCTACCTATTGGTAAAGCCTATCTCCCCACAAGAATGGAAGAAGGCCAAGCAGGCCCGTAGGACCGCGGCCAAGGAAACGGCCAAGGCCACCACCGCTATCACACACTCACAATGCCAGGAGGACATGGAAACCTTCGCGGTGGAAGAATCTCAGGAATCCATCTACCAATCAGATTGGGAAGCCCATGCTGGGTGGGCCACTCAATCTGAGGATCCGATGGGAGACTCAATCTCACCCAATTGTTGCACCTAAGCTCCGGTTGAAACTGACTTGGGACCTATCCCAACTGATAAAAAAATTTTGACCTGCTCAACGGTGCACTGAACTCATCCACACCGCAAAAAATTTGTCCGACATCAGGAAAACAAAAAGCAAAGGCCAAAGCCAATGTGACTCTTTCTGCAAAAATCAACAAAAACTCTGATAGCGTTGCTGCTAACACCCACACTGATGTGAAAGCCCGTGGGACCTAGAAGAGGCTGGTAGGCCTTGGGGCCCACCCCCTCGCACCTAAGGTGCAATGGGGGAAACCTTCACTTTAGGGACATTGAATATCGCCGGACTCAAGGCCTCCCCATCCCAGAATAGGAAACTGAGTTTTTTACAACACAATTTACCCGTGGATATCCTGGCCATCCAGGAGTCCCACTGTCCATGAGGTTCCAGGGAAACTTGGAAAACAATGCTCCTCCCATCCCTATCCTTTTGGTTGAAGCATTGTGGGGTGCTGATTCAGAAAAATAATTTTTTCAAAATTGTATCCTCAGAAACATTCCTAAATGGCTGAGTGCTCATCATCACCTTCTCGTGGGCTGAGATAGCACATGCAATCGTCAACATTTATGCCCCAAACGGTGCACACAAGCATCAGGAATTTTTCTTGTCAGTCAAATCCCTCCCACTACCCCCTGTTTCTTTCCTAGTCAGCGACATGAACTGTTGGCTAACCTCACCAATGGACCAGTGGCCTCCCTCACCCCATGCCCCACAGGGTCACGTTGAACTACGTGTTCTAAAGGCCACCCTTGGGTTAATGGATGTGCTGCTGTGACATGCCCCGCTGCTCGAAAACATGATGCGTCCCCACATCCACAATGGCCAATTAAGTTCCATGACCTGCATCGACCTTATTCTAATGCTGGCGAAATTTCAACCCCACATATCCCACTTCAAAACAACGAAAATGGAATTCTCCAACCAACGACTGGTCTCTATAACATAGCACCTACCTGTCTAGTTGCTAAGGCCCCACATTGGTGCAAAATCCGCCCCCCAAGCTCGCGTTGCCAGGATTTTCCACGTGGGTGGAAGAGGCAACTTTGGCAAAAAAGTTTGTTGCACCATTTTGCGTGGACCCCATTTCTACATGGGCAACTTTCAAAGAGGATACCATCCGCCACTCTCACCATCTCTCCTCCAGATGCTCATGAGCCACATCAGTGGTTATCTCGCGCACTCTGGCAGAATTGGCACACTTGGAGTCCAACATTCCAGCTACAGGATACAGCCCTGCATGGGGCTGGAAGTGGGCGGAGGCAGCTGCCCACCTCAACGCACTCGAAAGGCAACACAAACATCAGGTTTGTGTCCAATATAGGGCCACACGCATCACTAAAGGCGACAAGTGCACCGCATACTTCTTTGAAAAAATTTTCGCACCACACCAGAGCGTGGCCTGCACACAGGTGCGAAGATTGGATAATTCCATTGCGGACATACCAGCTGAAGTGGCAATCAAAATGCAAAGATATTACTCCAAGTTATACTGAGCTGAACCAATTCAGCTGGCCAAAATGGCAGAATTTCTCAACTGAGCTCATATCTGCACCATTTTCTGATACCCGGAAATAATGAATTTAATTACTCCGAACAAATTATGGACAGCCATTCGTGGTGCGCCAAACCGAAAATGCCCAGGCCCAGATGGCATTCCATATGAGTTCTACAAAAAATTTAAAATATATATTCCAATTCTGCTTGCCTCACTAAACCAAAGCCTGTTGGAAACGCGCCTCCTACCAGGAGGACATGAGGCCTTTACTGTCACACTCTTCAAGAAAGGGGATAAGCTTGACTTAGCCAACTGGCGCCCCAACTCTCTAACAAACACAGACACCAAAATTATAACAAAAATTATGGCTAACCAATTAGGGACTGTAGCATCTGCCACCATCTCCCCATAACAATTTGGTTTCATCCCCAGAAGGTCGATTTGGGATAATGTGCACTCTGTGGCTAATGTATGTCAGTCCACAGCCTTTGGGGCACTGGTATTCTTGGACCAACAAAAGGCCTATGATAGAGTAAACGGGGAATACCTAAGGGCCTGCCCCCATCAATCCGCAGACCCCCTTGCTTCATCAACTGGGTGATGCTGCTCACGAAATCTGCAACAATGGCAGTGCGTGGCCCAGGCTTCCTAACAGAAGTAGTCCGCCCTCAAAGGGGCTTGCGACAAGGGGAGCCCCTCAGCCCACTCTTATACAACTTCAGCCTTGACCCACTACTTCAAAATGTGAATGCCCAACTCACTGGGGTCCATGTGCCAGGCCAAGCCCCAGTCAAAATAATGGCATTCGCAGATGTTTGTGTGGTTGGGGTGTCTAATAATCAAGATGCACGCGTGCTTGAAGCTCTCATCCAGGAATATTCCCGGGTAAGCAATGTGGCACTGAACGCCTCCAAAACTGAAATCATCCTCCATGGTCAATTTCAGAACTGCTGGGCCCAAGCAATTATTTCCCAACCAGGCCCATCTGCTCGCCCACGTCCACGCCTTACTAACTCAACACACACCACTCCACTGGTGCTCCCCTTCATGCCACGCCCTACCATAGGACCAGTGCGCCATCTGGGCGTGTGTATGGAGGCTTGCGGATATGCGTCAGCAGTAATGGAGTGCCGTATTCTGGACAATGTGACGAAGCAAATCGCCTCTCTCAGAGCCCACCCTACTTCCCTTACTGGCAGGGTTGTTTTAGCCAACTCTATGCTCCTATCCAAAGTCTGGTTTGGAGCCCACACCATCTCCTCCTCTCCAAGCTTCTTCAAATCCCTGTATGCCTTGCTGCAAGGATGGCTTTGATCAGGCCGCCCTCCACCAGTGTGGCTAGAGGTCATGTTTACCCTCATCATCATGGTGGCATGGGCCTGCTTGACTTCAAAGCCCACGCTGCCAAGATCCTGGGCACCTGGATCGCGGCCATCACCGCTCCCACACTCCCATCCCAAACTGGTCCCGCGCAGCCCGCTCCAACTTCTCCTGAGCCTTGGGCCTCAACAATCCATCAAACCCCCACTCCCTGATGAAATACCTCGCATCACACACATCGGCCACAGGTCCTCATGGGACAAAAACCCACTACAAACGAATCCTACTCTCCATGCTGAGCGCAGAGTGGAGAATTCATATTAGCAGACATACAACCCAAAGAGGCCGCCCCTCTCCTCATTTCACACAAGAGGTACAGGGGCTACCCATCCATGATGGCGTGATCCCCATTCAGCTCCATGTCCTATCCAGGGTGGACTACCTGGACATGATGGACATCCCTTATTCCATTGAGACCCAAAAACAATCTGGAAATATGTACATCACCCTCTGTTGCAGCCTCAAGTCCACTCCCATGCGTGGCGCTGCCTGAGGCGGGTGTATCGTATAGCTGAGCACTCTAACGCTTTACACTCATCATGTGTCGTGTGCAGCCAGTATGGAACGCTGTTCCACCGCATGGAGAAGTGCCCCACCTCTAAAGTGATATGGCGCGAAGTTAAACGTCTGCTGGGCCAGGATCAAATGCATCCCTTCAGTCTGTCAAGAGATATGTTTGCTTCATCAATGGCCTCCCCCCTTCCACCCTCCCTCCGTGCTCTGGTGGTTGCAATCGCCATGTGGACCATCCACACGATTGTCTTAGATGCCATCGCAGGCTCCACCCCCACCCTCCCAGAAACTGTCCACAGATTCCAGTCTCATTTGGCGGACCACTTTCAAGCGTGGATGTTTGGATACCTCCCACTGCGTAGCTGACAGCTGGTCTCCTCCTGGTTCCCAGTCTGGTTCATCAAATCAGACCCTTCCTCCACACGTGCTCAATAGTGGCTACGGCCCCTTCACACGTTCCCTCCCCCTCCCCATAAGTGGTGTTCCCGCTGGCAACAAGAGATAGCATCGCTTCTTTGGGGTGCCTCCCCCAGTATTAAGTTTATCTGTCCTGAGTTATATTCAGAAGTGTCCATCCCATGGTCAGCTTTCCCCGCAATAAATTTAAAATTTAAACTTACATTAACATGGGAGGTGAAATTTGTTACACTTTACATGGTGTAAACTGAGGGAAACAATGTCATTAGATAATGCATTTCCTGATAAATCTAGCAGTAGTTAATGCACCTAGATCTCAAACAGATCATACTTCTACCTACTTTATTGGGTGGTCTTTGGCTATAATGATGTACTTAGCAGTCCTGAACTGACTGTCAGTGGGCCTACAGAATTAGTAGACATAGATGATATGAAAATTGAGGTTTTATAGAGTGTAAGTTGTGTTCTTGTGGAATGGGGTTTCCACTTGTTAATGATAAAAATGAAATTGTCTTTAAGATTACATCAAAGTTCATACATTCCCATTAGTAATGAGGCTTCAGGAACTATATTATCTTTCTTGAACCTCCATGTCCAACTGCCTTGCGTGCATTTATATCGAAGTCTAATTTATCCAATTGTCTAAGACAATTCAGGTTAGCTCTAAAATTTATTGAATGGTTTGCTATTTCTCTGAAAAGTATTAATACATGTTTTTAAGTTTTCAGCCAATGGTGCAAGCTAAAATAACTTAACAATGATATTGAGGATATAAGCTTGCTTTTCAAATGAAACTCCTGCTCATAATTAGGAAGTAGATTCTCCAATAATCCTCAATAATAGCCAAGTAACTTCAGTACGCTCACCGTTCTTAAGTCTACTGGAAACCAACAAATATGAGACCTTATGTCTTCGTACAAAATTAGGAAACTATTCCTCTATAATTGGGACTACTTCTCTGGCAGGCAACTATGTACTTCTCCTCAAGAAGAATAAACACACAACTATCTAATATAGATGTAATGGCAACAGATACAAATATCAGACAGATGACAGAGTAGATACTAATTATTAATAAAATTAGTGACATTAGTTACTAATGATCAATTTTTAAATGGCAAATGATAATTGCTTGATGTTTTATTAATTGGCCAGTCGCTGGTATTATATACCTCTTGGGCATCTCCTGGCCAAACTCATCTATTAGATGAGTTCATTCATATTATGCCAATCCTCTGCTGGTCATGGCAATAATTATGAAAAATCCCCAAGTCAATTCTGCCCATGAATTGACTAAAAATAACAATTGTTTCAGCCTAATTGAAGGCAATTTTAATCTCATAATTGGGACAATTTTGGGTTATGAACTTGACATCAAAATCTTCCCAATTAGAGTCATGTCATAACTCGGCGTCTAACAATAAATGGGAAATAAAACATATATTACCATAAAAGATGACGCACCCCAATTTGGGACATTGACAGGCCTCTCAATAGCACTAAGTACGCCGTTATTTGGGAATTTTATGTTTAAGTGCTTAATAATCAATCTCATTAATCAAACCCAACTTCCGCCTTAGTGCATTAAGATTAGTGCACTAATTTAGGAGGTGCAATTTAGTTAATGCCACGAGACCACTTTGCACCCAAGTGGACCCATAATTAACCATAATATGATTATATAATGGCTATTATTAGCTATGATAATTGGGCATCTCAGATGCAAGCAGAGCAGTTATGAGGTGAATCTGATTTATCAGATTATGCAGATGAATTGGGAAGGATCAAAGGATCCATCAATGGGAGTAATCTATCAGCATTGATGGTTTTCTCAAAGGGCTTTTTTTTGAGTCAACCATCAAAATCTAACACATGTCATCATATGTAGTATAGCATGTGGAGTTTATCAAAGTATTTTCCACTTATTTTACTCAACACATCATGTAAAGGAGATCTTCTGTTGCAACTACAGTTAGTAACTGAGATATATAGTCTTCATTCTGGTGTTTTGCTTTAGGACAATGGATCATGTTAAAGCTATATGTTTATAGTTAAAGACACTAACTATAAGCTGCCATTCTGGCTCTAAGTCTTTGCAACCAGCGTAGTAATGTGTAGTTGGTAAAAACAAATAAACTACTCCATGTAGGTACACTCAAAGATAATTGTGAGCTTAGATAACAGTCAAACACTCTCATTTGGGGATAGTGTAATTGCACTTATGACAGTTCAACCTTTGGCTACAATAAGCAATTAAATGTTTGGCACTATCAGCGCTTTGGGAAATCACTTCTCTGAAGTGATAAAGGGATGCATTTGTCTTTACAATAGATTATCTTTCAAATTTGGGTATTATAACACCTGCATGTTGACTAACGCCGTTTAGAAGGTGTCAAAGAAATTTTGGCACTGTTTAGTCCAGGTAAACAGCGCACTCTTATTCAAAAATCCAAAAATGGCTCACTGAACAGCTGAGTTAAGAATAAATCGCCAGTATATCTAACCATTCCTAAAGACTTGATTTATGTACCTAGTGGGTGTAGTAATTTGTATGGTGGTTTTAACCTCATTAGGATGGGGTATCAGGACTTAATCAATCTATTACAAAGCCCAAGGTAATTTAATTTTAAAAATAGTTGCATTTTTCAGGGGTTATATTCAGGTTAGCAACATAAATGTCAAAAAACATTTCTTTAAGTTGCTCTACGTTTTCCGAGGAAATTTATGAAAACACTTATGTCATCCAAGTGTACAAGTATGCAGGACAACGTGAGATCTTCAAGGATAATGTTCATCTCTTGTTAAATGTTGTAGGCCATTACACAACCATTGGGGCATTCAGGTAGACAGTAACAAGACCTGTGGTATTTATTATTCAATTTTCTTGCTCAGTTTCAGAAACCTTTATTTTTTAGTATCAGTAGATTAGATACATCTCAGAAAAGATATTTGGCTCCACTCAATAAGTTAAACATATAATCAATCCACAGCAAGATGTAAGGTCCCAAGACCCTGTAAATCTTGAGGTAAACCCTTATGGCTAGATTAGGAGGTTTTACCAGTTAAAAAAAGGAGGAACTGACAACCCCTCAGTCCTCCTGATCAGCTTTAAGGGGTTCTTCGCTCATACCCTGGCTGAGCTCTTGGTCTGCACTTTCCCAGCAAAGGGAAAGAGGTTGTCATGCCCTGAAATGACCCTGCTCTTGAACTGAATGTATCTCAAGAAGATGTCTATCAAGTGCCAAGAATATCTTAACTTTTGGTAACAGGTTCACAAGGCCCAGGCCACCAAACCTCACGATCACCCAGCATAAGGTGCCCTCAGCTGAGAAGTCCCCCACTACCAACTCTAAACTCACCCTCCTAGAGTGACCACTTTCCAAAACAGTTCTGAGGCAGGTTTGGGTGTCAAAAGAGGAAAACAAATATCTCACATTGACATCCATTCCTAGACTTACCTCACTCAACTGCCCCAACCCAAACCGCAGCCAATAAATCAATTAGCTGCAGCCTGGGGCCCATCTCCAAGTCTGTCCTCATTCCCAATCCTGCTTTTTTAGCCTTAATTCTTTATTCTAGATTGATCCCATTCTCTCCCAAAATTTGTGCCTCTGTTCCAAACTCTTCTAAACTTATGTCATTTGACTCAAATCAAAATTCAAGTTGTCCACCCTTAATTTTACCAACTATTATTTAAAAAATCTAAATCCAATTCAAACAACTTATGTGGCCTTATCAAAAGGAATTTTACCCTAAAATGGATGCAGGGTAATACACTTTGCTATTCAAAATTAAGAAAAAGTTTGCCAACTGGTGGGACCATTGCTATCTGGGCTATAAAATTTTGCTGAAAATGAACTAATTTTTTTTCTCAAAACGAAAATAAAAATTAATTCTCATTATTACCTATTCAAAAATACCTACTATATTGGGCTCACTAAATTGGCCTCCCCTCTTAGTTGTAAGCCTTGAGTAACAGCTCTTGAAGTTAGATAGGGAAAAACCCCACCTTGAACAAAAAGGGAAGAAAAAAACTCTCTTTAACCGCTCAAAGTCACTTTTGAGCGATATTAAATTTAAGTTTATTTATCCACAGCCATCTGCCCAAACCTATTATTTGATGTCCTTGGCTCTGCCGCCTGCCACCCCAGTGTGGGGCAGCAGTGCACCCCCACCTAGCGTTTTCTGCCCTGCAGGCTAGCGCGTTTGGATGGGTTCAAACAGCCCGCCCACTGCTTTCAACCGTTTTGTCCCCCCACGGGACTTAGCGCTCCACCTGGCGCGCGTCCATCCTTCTCGCCCCCATCCTCTCGCCCTCCCTCGCTCTGCTATTCGCTATTGCCTCAGAATGGACTATGGGCGTTTGTTCCCATATGCCAATAAGGCAATTATTGACCTAGCCACTACAGCCTTTGCACCAGCTGGCTTTATAGACTTCCGCCCTTTTGAGGGCTACTTTGACGTTGGGTTCCAATCTGAGGAGGATGCTGAAGCGGCAGCACAAACTCCTCTAATTTATAAATAAACCCCATTCCCACAACCCGTACTCGCCTCCCTTCAGACACCACACTAGTGGTATCCTTTGCAAATCTCCCATCCCACCTTCCACCCCAGGTTTTGTATGACCAGTTGGTCACGGGGCTCATGGCTTATGGCACTCAGCCCAACCTCATCTTTGCCATTCCATCTGGTGCAGAACGCCTTGCTGCTCCTCGTGCAACAGCCACCATCATATCACACCACCCTACCATAGCCCAACAAATCCCACCTCGCGCTAGTGTGGCTGCAGCGCCTGATCATTTCTTTTGGGCTCAGGTTGATAATGGTAGGCAGATTTGTTCCCTCTGCTTTGGCCTCAACCATGCAAAAAGAGCGTGCCCTAAGGCCAAATCCGCTGATGCAGCTTCTGAGCCCCCCTCTGGAGGTTCAGTATGGGGCGCTTTGCTGCCCCCTCCCACCCTTCAATCTCGTTCAGTGGGCCCACATAGAAAATCAGCCCCACCCAAAACCTCCATCCTCACTCTCCCACCTAAATCTACGCCAGCCAATCAGAGCAATGCTTGGACCAACATTCGCACCCAAGCAGCTGCCCATTCGCCCAATCCTACCCACTCAAATTTAAACGCCACTATTCCAGTGAACCAAAATCCATGGGATCTATTGGCTGAAACTGACGAATCAGGTAATATCCTCATTAGTAAGCATACAGGTCAACCTCTCTGCCATGGCGATTATGGTTGGGCAGAATTTTTCCTTCCCAACTTCGATGAAACCCCTACCCCTCGCCATTTTGCTCCTCTACCCAATACATCCCCCTTCCAAAGTGACCACCAGCTCGCCTTAGCTGCGGTGGCCTCTCCTCATTGCCCAAAACTACGCACCGCGGTGGCCCAGTCAGTGGCTCAGCTCCAGCATGGCCTGCCCACCATCTTCTTCCCCCCCCGACTTCCCTGAATCTCCCTGCAGTGACATCTCAAAACTATTTGATGATGCTGAAATCGCTGTTATGAATGTCGCAACGCTTGCTTCATTCAACTCCTCAGCCAAAATCACCCGCCACAGTATCTCCCTTTTCACCCAACTTCCTGAAGCCCACAAAGAAGCTGAAGTTCTCCTCGCAGCTTTTGTTGAAACACTTTCCCATCATTATCTTGATGCAGAAGTGGAAAACTCCTACTACGCTGACCTCAGACCCCACTATGCAGATGCCCCAACGCCCTATATCTCTGCTCTGATCTGGTACTGTAACCAACACCCCTTGATCGAGGTGGGTCTTTCTGAAAACCAACCCCCGACCCCTCCTCACCCTCTGCCATGGTGGGTTAAGCAGTTTCTGCTTCCCACCTGGTTAGTAGTTTGTTTTGCCGTTTTGAGTGTTATGATCTGCACTGTCCGTCCCCTGGTCGGCGTACCTCAAATAAATTAAACAAAAAAGGGAAGAATCTGGCAGCCATCTCTCTCATCTCCCTGGGAAATTTAGACCACGTGGTTGACGAGAGGGAATGCCAGTTTCTTCCCCCTTTTTTGTGCATAATATAAATTTACTCCCAATCTAACTGCAAGGGATATTCTCAAGGCTTACATGGTGGCCTGAAGGTTTTCTACTGGGCACAAGCACTTCTCTGTCTTTGGCTTTGATAGCAGCTAACCTTTGGAGGTATCAAGTTTTCTGTGCCATACTGGCTAACCTCCTGCCTGAAGTATCTACTATCTCTGTCAATGATGCTAACATTGCAAAACCGTTAATATCTGAGGCATTGTCAACCTCCCAGAACCTTATTCCACCTGAGGCTGCTTAAGCTAGACCTGTAGTTGCCCTCACAACTACTTTTTGTATGTTTGTGGGGCCTTCAGTATGAATTAGAATGTATTTTCCTCATCTTTTCTTAGATTCTCACTCAATAGAGTCATCTAAATAGCTGTGCCTTGGCATTATGGGTCTTCTCGTGGCTCATTGAGAACCTGAGTCTGCAGCACAGTCTAACTTTACTTAGTTAATTACTGACTTACCCAGCTACTAAGTGGATAGAACCCTGCTTCCCTTTTGAACTAAAAAAGAGACAATCCTAATGCTCTCCCCCTTACCCATCTTTCTGTTCTAGGGCATACCCTGGATGAGAGAAGGGTTGCATCTGTCTCATCTTGTTTGCCACTAAAACCTCCAGTAAAACTCTTCAAGATACTCCAACTATCTCTAGAATCAGTAGAACACCATTTATAGAAATTTTAACAAGTTCGTAATGTTCTAGAACATATCTTAGCCTATGTTGAAAAGGCTAAACTCCTTATAAAACAGAGGGCTTCCACAAGGGCGTTATCATTTTAGAAAATTGATAATTGGGTTATCTTCAGATGAAAAATTTTTAACTAACATATACCACAAAGATTTGAACTCAGGATAAAAATCTAAAGTAACAGAATTCAATTCAGTCAAGTTTTGGTAACAACAAAGAGAAAATATGAGCCTTGATTTTGGGAACAAACCCATCCAAAATGGATACTTATCAAATTAAATTGCTACTATTATTAAAATTGGAAGATTAAATCCTCTAAGCAAATCTGTTGAGGATAATAAATTCCAATTAGGCTATTGTTGTTGACCCAAGCCTCCCCCATCAGCCTATACTCAAAAGCCCAGCACCCTTCCTATGATGAATTGTTAGGTTATTGTTTTACCTATTACTTCCATTAAACTATCTCCATAAAAATCTCTTAGTTCAAAGTAACTTTTTCATTTATTTTACTGAAATTCACAGCCCTTGTTTTTTTACAAGTTGATGTTAATCAAGGATCCCACTTACTGCCCAATGAAAGTGTTACTATTAGATGCTAATCCAGCTACGATCTCCAGAACTAAAAATTGAACTATGGCAAATTATCCTTCCCCTTCAACTCACTTATCACTGATAAGGTGCATCTTAATAGTCTGTGCTTGTTAGAGTGGCTACTAAAGAGACCACATATAAAGGATAGTTATCTCTTACCATGTACTTACCCTAACACAGGAGGTATAGATACTTTTTGTTATGGTTACAAGGTTATGTTAGTCAAATAACAACCCACTAAGATTCATCCTTATTCTATATAGATAACACTGAGGAGGCCCACAGGCTCCTGAATGGTTTCATTATACCTTGTTTTAAAGTTTCCTGATTTATTTAGCTATTACTTCAATTATGGCGCATGAATGGCAGATAATCTTCAATAAGATGGAATTGTTTATCATGTGTCAATTTGGTGTTCAACGTCATGCAACATCTAAAATATTGGTTGTTGATGGCTAAGTTCTTCAACGTCATTTAACTGTAATAGAGCTTGATCTTTTTTATCCTCTGTTAGTACCATTAAACTATCTCTTATGCTACTGCAAAGATACTGGTCAGAATGCCGCTATAAAGTCCAAAATCCTCTGATTTCCAAACTTATAATGCCCTTAATCTCGTTGGGACCATCTAGTACTAAAAAAAATAATGCCCTTAATCTCCTCAAAGAAAACCAGGTGAAAGTAGGTTACCACTTGGTGCATTTTTACATTTTGGCTCTCTGTAAAAGTTGGCTAACAAGAACTATAACGCCTTGTTATGGTATATCATCCCAGAAGCTAAATAGGGTTTGTACCCAGAAGTGTTAGTGCAGCAAAATTACTTTGCTACACAGATCTTCAAGTATCTTAGCTCCAAATTTAGGGCTTTAATCACCTGATGTCCAGAGGGTACCATAATGTTTCAACTGGTACGTAAAGATAGCCAGTTGTACTCATAGTTTTAATTAGATTGGGCTTTGGATACTTTACAGTAATTGGTAGCAAATTAATATTAGTACACCTTGTTAAGACGGGTTTCTTGAGAGTTTTGTTTATTTTTTGTATGCCACTTGATGTAAAATAAATTGGGATAAATTGACCTTAGATTAGAAATGCTTCATCTATCATGCTGACTATGGCGCCAGAATTCTGAATAAACGACACAACTATAAACATAAAATAATGTTGGTTGGCAGCAAAACTGTGGGTACTACTATAGCTCCTTTTAAAAATGAAGGGGTAGTAAGATGTAAGGTCCCTTGGATACAGTGCTCTAAGCCCAGAAGTTATGTATAAACGTGATGTTTGACATCCAATTTCAACAATATCTCATTCATCATCCTGGTAGGCACAATACTAACTGGTTCCCTGGTGTTCATAATACTCAATCTTTAATTTTTTAGCTGAAAAAATGTCACAGTAGGTACATTAAAAAGTGTAACGGTAGTTTGATGTGTGTTTGCCCAAGAAATTTTTATTATTAATAAGCGCTTGATATTTATTCCAATTTGAGGGCATTCTTTGGCGATCATATTACTTAAATGACCATAATTACGCCTTCTAAAGATGATATGTTGACAAAAACCTGCGGTACATTGGAGGAGTTTTGTTCTAATATCCGTTACAAGTAGACTTTATTCATTTTTTGGAGAGCCTCCTTGATTGCAATTTTACTTAAATTAGGCTCAAGTTACTACATAAAAATCCTCAGCAGTTTGTTGATAAAACAAAAAATTGGTAGATGTGCTAGAGCTTTTTTGTAAAGGATCACTTTGCTCTTGTGTTATACTATAATAGTCATCTTAGTGGAGGTAAAGAGTCCATCCTCTACTCTGCTTGTTCTTTTCTCATAAATATGCAGAAGTAGATGCACAACATGTATTATATTCAGAAATGGAAATTCATTGCATAGTGGCAATTCTGTGTACATTTGAAGTAAATTATCAAGAATTTTATGACTTTGATAATCAAATGTAGCAAGCTTTTCTTTCCTGTATGCATCACTTTTGTTTACAGGTGATTAAATCAATCAGCCAACTACAACATGTCTAAATTTTGCCATCAAATTAGGTGATGACAGAGTGACCAATCCACTGATCTCACATTCCTTTGCAGCAGCGAGCAAGGGGAACAGCGCAGGCCAGAAGGCAACTGCTCAACTTTAATCATAGTGCAAAAAAGAGACCATATATCTCAAATAGCGACTATCTCAAGATAAACCCAGGTTTCCACTAATTTTGCAACATCAGCCACGCATTTCCCAAGTCCTCAGATGAATTTGGAGTGTTCATTAACTTTGGCATTCTAGAGCCTCTACAATATGAAGCAGTTTGTCAGGCTATCCAGGACACTTCCCAGAAGCTGTAAGATTGACTTAAAAACTCACTATGGGAACCTTAGACCTTGGTTTCGCTACTGCCTAGGCCACTGATGTCAGGAAAACTGGAGTGCAGGAGATCGCTGGAGGGAAAGACACAGGCCAAAGGTAACACAACAAGGCCAAGTGACACAACAAAACAAAGAGACATCCTAAACAGTCATTATTGTGTTTCTAAATAGATCTGTGGAACAAAATGCACACCAAACTGGCCAAAATCATCAGGGATATGAGGCCTTGGGAGCTGGGAAGGGTGGCGAAAACTCTAGGGCAAAAGGTAGCAAAATAGAAGGAGGCAGAGTGTCAGGATTTCGACTGATCTTCCCATCAATGAAACCTCTTCTATATCAGCGATGATCCCCAATGAATCTATAAGTGATAAAAATCATATCAAATCTATTCCATCTGATCAAGTCTATCTTGACTCTAATATCAGAAGAGATTCAGTCTCCCGTCAGATGAAATGATCTAAATGAAAATAAAAACTACGAATCCTATAAATATTAAGACTTTTTAATAATAAATCAATTCTTTTTCTTGCGAGCTGATACTCACACTATTGTTTTATCCTTTTAAGACTACAAATAAGTAACTTCAAGTCAAAGCCTGACTCTCCAGTGTATAACAAAGATTGCCAATAAGTGGTGCTCACTACATAGGCCCTCTGAGTTACGCTACTGTGAAAACATCTATCACAAAAATGGAGTCTCACTATATGCCCAAAGATTCTCAAGATAATGAGATGAGCAGTATTATTCAATGGGTCCGTACTACCCGGACTGAAATTCCAGTGACCCCAACTATGTTGGAATTCCGAGCTCATCTGGAACTAAATGTCCCTTAATTTAAGTTCTATTTCAAATTTTCAAATGCAACCTGATGCCTCATGGGAAACTATTCAACAACTCCTAGATGGAGTATATTTCCCTGGAAGTCGTTCTAGTCAAATTCGGGCCAGTGCTGTACCCTCCACTATGAGGGACTTATACCAAACCTCTCAGTTGCCTGCTAATGAGGTTGGAATCAGTACTGAACGATAATTAAGGCAGTTTGTGCATCCTGCTATGTACCATCTATTACAAATATTGAGAGTACATCATCAAGGGGTATTTAATTTATTGAAAGGATTACAATCCCTTCATAATTACATCTCTGAATTTTACAATTCTGCTTCTGAGTTTAGTCGAGATAACCATGAAGTCATTATAGGTAATCATAAACTTATTAACGAAGTACAACAGCAGATTGCTCAGTTAGATTATGGGATATCCAGCTTTTTTAATACTCAGTTAATGGAACGATTTCAAGAAAATTACGCAGACTGGAAAGATAAACTTAACCTTGTAACCACTCAAATCCAGTCAATTGAAGATGAAATTAAGAATTGACTCTCAAAATTAGAACAAATCCATTCTGATCTCCAAATATGAATTAGTAGAGTTGAGAAAACCCCGGGGATTATGGGTCCTTCTGGACCTATTGGCCCCCAAGGACCTCCAGGACCACCTGATCCCCCAAACTCATCGGGATCTAATTTCCCTATTGAAGATAACTTTAACTCAAGATTTCGATTGCTTACTGAAATGATTGAACATCTAAGGGCTCAGTTCTATAATGTGGCTAGAGAATGTAATTTGTTACCTGAAAGAAGTCTTATTGACCCACTTTTGTCTTTATATTCTTTATCTGAAGAATTGAATAATTTTGGGAAAATGTGCTAAAGATATCGATTCTCTGATACAGACACTTGAATCTCAAGGTACAGTCCTTCAGGCTAAACTTGAGTCTTTGGAGCTTCAATATCAAACCCAACAAGAACAAATCATTGAGTTAACTCAAAAATTGGAAACTAAAATCGATCGCGTTGAATTATACAATCAGATCACTAAAGTATGCTCTAACTTTGTCAACATGCAAAGACAATTTTCATTGTCCCAAAGTTCAGGGACAAGTTCTCATATTTCTACTCAACTGGAACAACCCAGTGTACATGTGTTATCATCTAATGCTCAAATGAGTTTAAAACTTTATTCAAGGACAAGTACTCCCCTGGAGAAGGGAGCATAATTTCCTTCCTTTATTTATATGAGAAAGCTCTCAGCGAAGCCTTAGATGTTCAAAAAATGAATTATCTACCCAATTGCCTTAATCGCTTGCCCAAGATATAATGGTACCACATCTGATGACATGTTCCACTTGTATCCAAGTTAAAGAAGCCTTATTAAAAGAATTTGGGAGTGAACAAACTCTGTCTACCCAAAAACAGGCTTTCATGGGAATCCAACCGTTGAGAAATGAGACCATTAAAGAGTTTGGCCATTGATTTTATTGGGAAGCACAAACTTTAGTGGCCTATGGTAGGTTAAACTTGGATGACGCGATTACAGCCATTATATCTGCATTCTCTTCAAGAATTCAAATACAGGTATATCTTTTAGTGTGAAGAAGAATTTTCGAAGCATTTTGGACATCAAAGAAGCCTTGCTGGAACTACCCTCGCAACTATCTGAAAGGGTTTGAATTTCTGGAATCCCAAAGCCAGTCTGACCTAAAGTATATGCAGTCTCTGAAAATGCTAAGCCCATGCAATGTAACTATTGTCATCGGTTCTTTTACTCTGAGGATCATTGTTTAAAGAAAAAAGCTGATGAGAAAAAGAAAACTAAAATTAATCATCTTGATAATGACTCTGGTATAAATCAAATGGAACAATTTGCTTTGCCTAGTTAATCTATTAAAGATGAACAATCCTCTTATGTTATGTCCTCCTTATTGATACTAACTTCTCAGTTTGGAAGTATAATCACTTGGATTGAGCTTCAAGTAAATCAAATTAAAGTTAAGGCCATCATCGACACTGGATCCCCAGTGAATGTGGTCTCATCTAAACTTGCAAAATGAATCAAACTCACCCCAGACTTATTGCATCATGAAGAATATGGTACCGCAGGGCCTCAAAGCACTCAATCTATTGGGGCCTTCTCATCGTTACCATTGAAAATTGGGAAGTTAACTTTTACAGTACCTGTCATTGTTTTAGACAGTTTATATTATGATATATTGTTGGGAACCCAGTTTTTAAAAGAATTTGATGGGATCATCAATTTCCTGAATCAAGTTTATTTCTTTTAGGATATAGAGTGCCTTTACTGTTGTTTATAAAATCTATGATCCAAAATACTAAGCGTCACATTTGTCTGCTGGAAGGAGAAAAGAGGTCCTATACTATTAATACTATGTTGAAGGACCTCGAATTAATTTACCACTGAAGACAGCTGATATTGATTAAGGTATGCCCATTTTTTCTCCAAATTCAGTTGTCATACCTCCAAAATCCCAGATTATTATTGACACTTTTCTACATTTCTCCATTCCAAAAGGTCATCTATTGCAGATTAAGGGTGTTTCAAACCCTTCAGTTAAGGAAATTTTACCATGTTCCAGGGTATTAGATTATGCTTATTTGGGAGCTTTACCTGGTTTACTTGGGAATCTTACTGATAAACTGAAGACTGTGGATCAAAAAATTCCTATTGATTATATTAAACTGTTGCCTCTAACCCAAATATATGATATTAAGACGTTTGGGAACCTGCTATAATTCAGTTTGAAGCCTAATGTCAATGTTCTTACTTTGAAACCAAAAATTGGAAATTACTTAACCAAAGATCAAGAAGAATTGGTTCATTGACTATTAGAAGAGTATTTAGATATATTTGCAAAGCATACATATGATTTTGGTAAGATGAGTGGAATTACCCATACTGTCAAAACTGGAAATCATCCTCCAATACAAGCTAAACCCTATCATAAATCAAAGGTCAAAGAGGCCCAAGTAACCAAAGAGTTAAATCAACTGTTGGAAGCAGGGCTTTTAAAACCATCAAATAGTCCTTGGGCTTCACCTCTGCTTCTGGTGAAGACGAAAGATGGATCACATTGAGTTGTAATAGATTATAGAAGATTAAATGCTTTAACTCATCACGACAGTTATCCCCTTCCCAGAATTGATGACTCTCTTTGGTTGCTTGCAGGTTCCACAATTTTCCACTATGGATTTAGCTAGCAGTTATTGGCAAATCGAGTTGGCTCCAGAAGACTGAGCTAAATGTGCGCTGATCTCAAGTGAAGGGTTATATGAGCCAACCTGAATGCCCCAAGGGTTAAGTAATGCTCCCGCAACTTTCCAGAGGGCAATGGATGGAATATTCTGTGATTTAAAAATGACTTGCATTCTGGTATATTTAGATGATACTATGGTGTTGTCGAGAACTTTTTTGGAGCATTTAAATCATTTATGAGAGGTTTTTAAACGGATTCAAAATTCCTCGCTTAAACTTAAACCTTCAAAATGTTCGTTTTTCCAGAACAAAATATATTTTTTAATTCATAAGTTTCTTCAAAAGGGATTCTACCTCTTCCTGATAAAATTGAGGCTATCAAAAACATGTCTCCTCCAAAGTCTTTATGAGATATTCAAGTTTTTCTAGGAATGGTGGGTTACTACCGGCAATTTATACCTAAATTTGCCAATTTTGCCAATCCATTATTTTATTTATTGCAAAAAGGAGTACCTTTTAAGTAGGGTTCTGCTCAAGATCAATCTATTAACTCTCTCCAAAAAGCTTTAACTAATTCTCCTGCCTTGATACATCCTCAATTTGATAAACCTTTTGTATTACATACTGATGCTAGTAACGTTGCCATAGGTGCAATCTTATTACAATATGATGAAGATCAAATTGACCACCCGGTTGCATTTTATAGCAGAACCCTCTCAAAAGCTGAACAGATTTACAGTGTAACAGAATGGGAGTGTCTGGCTGTAATATTAGCCATAAAGCATTTTTGGCCATTTCTGTATGGGAATCATTTTTTGGTTATCACTGACCATTCCTCATTGCGATGGTTACAAAATATGAAGGATCCCAATGGTAGGCTAGCTCGATGGGCTCTCTGATTACAAAATTATGGTTTTCAATTATACATTGATCTGGTTCCAAACATCAAAATGCCGATGGGTTATCTCGGTTACCTGTGCTAACTTTGGATACAAAGAAAGAAGAAAGAGTTTATTAACTAATTGAATGACCTGAATTATGGGAAAAAGAGCCTGAAGAAGACCAAAAGTACCTCAAATTAATTACTAAAGATACTATGATCAATGATGGATTATTATATAAAAAAGTAAATTCAAAATGGTTACCATTTCTTCACCCCAAATCTCAATCCGATGCTGTTATGGAAGGACATATTCAAATTGGCCATGGGGGTCTAAAGAAAACTCAAGAGTGGTTAAAATCTCATTACTATCGGAATAATATAACTGATACAATCAAAGAAACTTTAGACTCCTGTCTCATTTGTAAAAGTCATAGTCCATCTAATCCTACTTATCAACGCCAAGTAATTTAACCTACTAAGGCTTTTGAGGTCATAAGTATTGATGTTGTTGGACCGTTACCAAAGGGGCAGCATGGGCATTGATATATTATTATGGCTATTGACCATTTAACTAAATGGGTCAAAGCCATTTCTGTTGTCTCTCCTACAGCTAAAATCACTGCTATGTTCCTCTATCATCAAATTATCACCCAACATAGGTGTCCCAAAATCCTTATGTCAGATAATGGGACTAACTTTACTTCTCAACTCGTACAGGATTTATCTAAATTGTTTAACACCACCCAAAAGTTCGTAGTTCCCTACAATCCTTCAACTAATGGAGCCATTGAGCGAGTTAATGGAACCTTAGTAGCAATTTTGAGAAATATGGCTTCAACTGACCCTTCAAGGTGGAACGTTTATTTGCCTAGTTCATTAATGGCCTATTGTATTAGCTACCATAGAATTATAAAAATGTCTCCATTTAAGTGTATCTATGGAAGAGATCCATTTGTTCCTGTTAGTGTAAAAGCCATTCTTGATGATAGTATTCCTGAAAATACTGATTTAGTCATGCGTAATTTAGCTGATGAAATTATACGTTTGCAAGCCCAGGCTATGGAAACTATTGAAGATACTACAAAAAAGAAACCCTTAAGAGCAATCAAAATAAGCCAATTCTATCTGAGTATCAGATTAGTGATTATGTTTTATATTATCATTCCCGTCCTGGCAGAAGAACCAAAAAAATTAGAAACTAATTGGTCTAACCTTATAGGGTAATATTTAGAAAAGGTCTAGAATACTCTATAGTTCATAACAACACTGGTCTAATTTATAAAGCGTAATCATCCCAGATATTTATGATCTCATCCTTCCCCACGACCAAATCTTGGGGGGGGGGAAGTGTCAGGATTTTGACTGGTCTTCCCATCAATGAAACCTCTTCTAAATTTATCAGCAATGATCCCTGATGAATCTATAAGTAATAAAAATCATATCAAATCTATTCCATCTGATAAAGTCTATCTTGACTCTAGTATCAGAAGAGATTCAGTCTCCCATCAGATGAAATGATCTAAACAAAAATGGAAAACTACTAATCCTATAAATATTAAGACTTTTTAATAATAAATCAATCCTTTTTTCTTACAAAACAATATTCACGTTATTGTTTTATCCTTTTAAGACTCCAAATATGTAACTTCAAGTCAAAGCCTGAGTCTCCAGTGTATAACAAAGATTGCTGATACAGAGCCAGCGGAATAGGTGGCGGAGTAGGTGTAGGACTCAGGTACAACAGTAGGGGCAAACCAGAGCGTAAATTGGACTCCAGCCATTTTAAAACTTTTCAGGGTTGTATTTATTCAGAAAAAACCAAAATACAGGAAATGTGCCAAAATCCTAAACTTTATTATAACGATAGGTTTATCTGAGAAAATCAAATCCTTCTCATATTGGTACTAAATTTATAGGGGGTTGCTTCACAAAGATTCCAGTGGTTATTGGAATCTGATATGAGCTACAAATTGTTATTTTTAACAAAATCAAAATTTTTCGAATTTGGCCAGATTTCAAAACCTCATATCTTGTGATTTTTTGGGTCTTGAGTTCGATTACCGCCTTAGCTTGTGTCTCAATTAAGCCATTTTCCTCAGCCCTGGCTGGCAAAGCCAAAACTCATTTTTAGTCAATGACCTTAGATAGGTCATTGGTGAACCTTAAGGGTTCTGGTCTCTACCCCAAGAGCTTGTTGGACTTGGCTTTAGAAGGGCAATTAATTCCAGGAAATATGTCACTAGCTGTGACAGCTGACGCCGCCATAGCAGCCATTTTTGTAGTCACCTACACTAAGATTAGGGTAGGAAAGGAGCAAAAATAAATTAAATCTAATATACCAATAACATGTACCCACTTTTAGGAAGTTTTAAACCTTTTTGTGGTACTAGATGGACTTCCATCCACTTAGATTTGTAATGACCTGGAAGTAGCGCTTACAAGCATCCTGAGCGCATATGTGGATCTAGTTTACTTTAAAATGTAGAAACCCCATCTCCTGCCCCACCTGATACAGACAAATCTGCAGCAATGATTTTCCCAGGCAATGGCGCTGAGGGCGACATCAATATAATCCCAATAAGGCGTACATTTTAGACTCAAAAGGAACCAAAATTGGCCTTTCTCAGTATGCCCAGAAAAGTGCCGCCTATATGTACAAGATGCAACAAGGTAAGGTATAAAAACAATGCATGTGTGGCTACATGAATTGGAAGAAAGTATATTAAGAGCGAAGAAAGAACAAAGGAAACATATCAAGGAGATGTATTAACAGTTCGCCTTGGGGGATCACAGATTAATTATGAGGTGTTCCAATCAGTCTCCCCTGAGCATCATAAAGAACAAAAATGGCCAGAAAGGCGGAGGAAAAGGCAAGCATAAGGATCAAAAGGAGGAGAAGGAAGTGCTACCTCAAGTTAAATTGGTGTATCCCCCTTTAGGTTGGGACCACCTAGTGCTAAAAAAGAAGTGCTATCTCAGGAGGAAGCAGCCAAGCTTAACCTTGTGCAACAACAGAAGCATCTCTCTATTATGTCCGGTAAAACAGCTCAGCAGTAGCAGGATAGTGAGAAGTTAGAATATCAATCAGAAATGTATAATGTACATTTTGTACCTGTACACAATGGAGCCCACCCATTTAAGCACCAGTCAACAAACCCGTTTCACAAGCTAACAGTTTTTAACCCTCAATGGGATGGAAGACTACAGTGTTCACTGCACGGATAAAATAATCAAAAACTCTGGGCCTCCTGAATGGCATTCATATACACCACCATATCAGACTAATTATGAGGGTACTATGACTAGGGCCAGATTCAAGTAAGCCACTTTGAATGTACAGGGCCTTTAAGTCCTATGCATTCATAGCAGGCGTGGTGGGATCGCTAACAATTGAGACTTTCAACATAGCAAGACTCTCATCCATTAAGTCCCTGTATATTATGAGAACTACTGCTAAAAACCTAAAGTGGATGTGCTTGCCTTGCAGGAGTGCAAGTGCACCACTAGAAAAGAGGAAGAGTGGTCCATGCTCTTTCTTTCTTTGCGAAAATTCTGGACTAGCTTTTGTGGATTTGTAGTTAAAGTATCATCTAACGTCAAAATCACCAACTATTATTCTCATTTTAGAAAGAAGGGTTCTAGTTCTGGCACTTCACTTGGGATAAACATTTATCACGTTGCATCAGTATATGCCCCTGTTGAAGCAGACAAGCGGTAGAAGTTTTTTGGTCAGCCTAATAGACTTGAACCTACCAGAAGAACCGATTTACCTAGTTGACTTCAATTTCTGGCTGGACGTAACTTGTAATAGATGGCCAAATGTTATGAGCTCACCAATAGGATTGAGCCGGCTACAACAAATAATTATAACAAAAGTCTTTTATATAAAAACCATCATCAGAATCATATTTTCTGAATCTGACGTGACCCAACATTGTATGTAATCAAGCGATCTTTGGTACTAATTTAGATTGGATACTCATACCCGCGTTATTGGAATCACAAGTTAAATAATTTGCAACAATTGGCCTACACCTATCAGACCATAGAATGGTGAAAATTGGCATCCAATCAAAGAAAGAACCTTATAGAAACATTACTGAAAATGATGCTTCCAAAGAATGTGAAACTGGTTTATTTAAAGTATCAAACAAAGTACATGCAGAAGAACTTGCAAAGTGCACCGACTCAGATACCTTGTGGTAGCAGTGGAAAAACTTGAATACAAAAATATAGTCTGCTCCAGCCCACACAGCCTAATGTCGCACAAGAAAAGAAATTTCAGAACTTTCCAAAGCCTAAAGAATATCAAAGAATCTGGAAAGATGCCCACCTCGCAGCAGCTACTCACCACAGTGGGCTAGAGATTTGGTGAAACAGGCACTAATCATTAAAAAATATAAAAAATTCTAAATGAACATGGATGCCCTTCAGATAGGCCAGATGGACCTCTCAGAGAGATAGGGTTAAGTTACTCTACCATGATTAAAAAGCGAGGTCCAAAAACTCTAGCCTCACAGACATCAAACTCACGAGGGCCAAACTGCTAGCAATCCAAAGGAAGTAGCATCCATTACCCATTCTTGCTACTCAGAATTGTATAAGGCGGACTCAACAGAAGAAGCCTCTTAGGACTCTTTATTAACGTTATTTCTAATCACATCAAGCATTTAGCCAACCTTGTTGACCTTATATCTGAGGGAGAGCTCATATAAATTCTGCAAATACCCCCATCAGCAAGTCACCAAGACCAGATGGTATCCTTTATGAATACTACAAACCACACTTTTAGGCAACAAAGGAGCCCATGCTCTCGCTCTTTAACTCAAGTCTGAAAAAGGTAGAGTGATATTAGGAGGCGCGGAAGCTTATGCTTTAGTTTTCCACAGAAAAAGGGACCATACTGATCTAAAATTGTTGCCCAATATCTCAATAAACGCAGACATGAAGATAATGAGAAAGATTATGAATAAACATATTCAGAAAAAAACAAGGATTTTATTTTCCCACAACAACATGGGTATATCAGGAAAGAGTATGTAGGACAACATCACCAAGTAACAAATACACTAGGAGGAGCCTCCAAGGGCGTGTTTTGCTTTCTTGACCAAGCCAAGGCATATGACAGAGTAGATTAGACTACTTAGCGGCAATACTTAACAAACAAGGCATTATCAAACACTTTATCTCATGGGTAGCAAACCATGTATTGTCCTCCACCATTTCCGTTCTTGGTCCAGCCTTTATTTTACCTCCAGATACACCATAAAGAGGCCTTCGTCAAGGGGCTCACTCAGCCCTATTTTGTATAATATTACAATTTACCCTACTGCGAGTGATGGAGAAGTATTTCTTTGGGATTTCATGCAAGGGTCAAAATACACTAAAGGGTTTGGCCTTTGCAGATGACTGCATGTCATGGTTCTCTTCCAAGGCGGATTCTAAGAAGGTAGAGGAGATAATCAGCCTATATGTAAAAGCCTCACAAGCTAAAGTTAACAAGACTAAAATAAAGCTTTGGAGCTAACTAATATTAACCTCCCAGGACATAAAAATAAGAGGACATTAAAAAAAGTTACAAAGCAAAGAAAAGTGAAGAAGTGTATGAGTTCCAGCTTATGCCAACTTTCTTTCAGATGCCTTTCCCAAAGGACCCATAAGACACCCAGTGATTTCCATCACAAGAGCGGATATAGAAACTCAAGTAGTGAAAGAAAAGTTAATTCAGGATATCCAAAGGACAATGTCACGGTGGAAGTTCAGGAAAACATTTCATGTCTGGAGAGTGCCACCTTGCCAACGCTATGCTTTTCTCAAAATTTGGTATCCTGAAAATACTACTTCTTTCAGCAATTTTTTACAATTTACAGCAACAATACAACCATGGCTCTGGGGTGCACGTTCCCCTCCATTCAGAAACACCACACTAAGGGGCCAACTTCTGAAGGTAGGATGGGCCTAATCAACCTGAATGCAATGCCACTAACAATTTTATAGATGTTAAGCTGCGATTTCACAAAAAAATATCACCTCCATGGGCACCTGCAGCAAGAAATTAAATATTTAGAAACTTGGCCCTCAGGAACCCAAGATTTTAAGTCACCCTATAAAACTACCTAGGTTTAAAACAGAATTGGTAGGGCCATGGGATATGATGCTTGAGGCCAAGTCAATGCTTAATACTTTATAACTTTAAAATTATGCTGAGGAAACTTTTCTTTCTCGTTGCAATCACTTTTGCAACCCATTCAATTCAAGACTAAATCTAGTTTGATAATCTCATAGAGGGGATTAGTCTGCGCCCATGTCTGGGAGCAGTTGGGCAAGCAAGGCAAGAGGAGCAGGCGGAAGGCCCGCGGCCTCTAACGTTCAAAAACGCCCCGGAGAATCTGGTGGAATAAAAAAAATCTATAAAAACTGGCGGTCACAATTTCCCCGGAGATACCCACGTGGCAAGCACGATGCAACCAGTACATCAACACACCACATTCCCAGCCACTTTTGTTGGTGGAATTCGGAGTCCATGTGTATCTGGATATCCAAAAAACGGCCCTATGGGAAAAATTTTGTGAAGATGTACACAAAATTTTCCCAACCGCGGTGTACGTTGCACCTCACTCCATGTCGCGCGGTTGGCTGGACCTAGGTTTCAAAAGCAAAATAGCAGCAGACAAGGCTGCAGCGGTGCGCATAGTGGTTGACCTCCCTGAAGGGCAATGGGTCATCGAAACTAAACGCACCAGATGGACAAAATCAAACCAAATTTTCCTCACGTTTGACTTTTTGCCTACTACAGTAAAACGTGACATTTTGGAGCAACACCTGAAAGATGGTCTCGCCATATATGGCGAAATACAATCTTTCGAAATGCAACATTTCACGCTGATGCCACACCTGTGCACCGGCAAAGCCATCACAGTTCTGACCCCAACCAAGGAGATCACGAAGGACCTAACCCAGATCCCGCACTCCACCTTTATTGACATCATAGGGCACACCATCCACCCATTCCAGGTAACCGTGGACAGCGCGCCCCCCATTTGCACCCACTGTGACACGTTCGGCCATAAGGCGCACGCGTGCCCCATCAAAGAGGGCGTCACATTCCAAGAGCACCCCTCGGTGGCCATGGCCAGCGGAGAGGCGCACTACAAACCAACCGCAAGCACCAAGGAGGCTTTCCCATGGGGAGCACAAGGATGCTACCTATTGGTAAAGCCCATCTCCCCGCAAGAGTGGAAGAAGGCTAAGCAGGCCCATAGGACCGCAGCCAAGGAAGTGGCCAAGGCCACTACCACCATCCCACACTCACAACGCCAGGAGGACATGGAGACCTTCGCGGTGGAAGCAACTCAGGAATCCTTCACCCAATCAGATTGGGAGGCCAGGCTGAATGGGCCACTCAATCTGAGGATCCAATGGGAGATTTGATCTCACCCAATCGCTGCACCCAAGCCCCAGTCAAAACTGACTTGGGACCTATCCTAACCAAAAAAAAATTTTTTGCCCCACTTGATGGTGCACTGAACTTATCCGCACCGCAAAAAATTTGTCCAACGTCAGGAAAACAAAAAGCAAAGGCCAAAGCCAATGTAACTCTTTCCGCAAAAATTAAAAAAACCCCAATAGCATTGCTGCTAATACCCGCACTGCTGTGAAAGCCCGTGGGGACCTGGAAGAGGCTGGTGGGCCCGGGGGCCCACCCCCTCGCACCTAAGGTGCAATGGGGGAAACCTTCACTCTAGGGACGCTGAATATCGCTGGACTCAAGGCCTCCTCATCCCAGGCTAGGAAACTGAGTTTTTTACAAAACAATTTACCCGTGGATATCCTGGCCATCTAGGAATCCCACTGTCCACGAGGTTCAAGGAAGTCTGGAAAACAATGCTCCTACCATCCCTATCCTTTTGGTCGAAGCACTGTGGGGTGCTAATTCAGAAAAACAATTTTTTTCAAATTCACATCTTCAGAAACATTCCTAAATGGCCAAGTGCTCGTTGTCACCTTCTCATGGGCCGATGTTGCACACACAATCATCAACATTTATGCCCCAAATGGTGCACAAGAGCGTCAGGAATCTTTCTCATTGGTCAAATCCCTCCCGCTACCCCCCAATTCTTTCCTAATTGGTGACATGTACTGTTAGCTAACCTCTCAACGGACTGGTGGCTGCCCTCACCCCACGCCCCATAGGGTCACGTAGAACTATGCGTTCTAAAAGCCACCCTTGGGTTAATGGATGCGCTGCCATGACATGCCCCACTGCTCAAAAACATGATGCATCCCCATATCCACAACGGCCAATTAAGGTCCATGACCCGCATCGACCTTATTCTAGCACCGGCAAAATTCCAACCCCACATCTCCCACTTCAAAACAACGAAAATGGAATTCTCTGACCACCGACTGGTATCGATAACATACCACTTACCCATCACAGTTGCAAAGGCCCCACATTGGTGCAAAATCCGCCCCCCAGAGCTCGCGTCGCCAGAATTTTCAAGGTAGGTGGAAGAGGCAACTTTTGCAAAATCGTTTGTTGCACCATATTGCGCGGACCCCATTTCCACATGAGCAACTTTCAAAGAAGACACCATCCGCCACTATCGCCATCTCTCATCCAGACGCTCACGAGCCACATCAGTGGTTATATCACATGCGCTGGCGGAATTGCCCACTTGGAGTCCAACATTCCAGCCTCAGGATATAGCCCTGCATGGGGCCAGAAGTGGGTGGAGGCAGACGCCCACCTCAATGCACTTGAAAGGCAACACAAACATTGGGTTTGTGTCCAATACAGGGCCACACACATCACTAAAGGCAACAAGTGCACCGCATACTTCTTCAAAAAAAATTTTGCACCACGCCAGAGCGTGGCCTGCACACAGGTGTGAAGATCGGATAATTCTATTGTGGACACACCAGCTGAAGTGGCAATCGAAATGTAAAGATATTACTCCGAGTTATACTGAGCTGAACCAATTCAGCTGGCCGAAATGGCGGAATTTCTCAACAGAGCTCATATCCGCACCATTTTCTGATACCTGGAAATAATGAATTTAATTACTCCAAACGAATTATGGACTACCATTCGCGGTGCGCCAAACTGAAAATGCCCAGGCCCAGATGGCATTCCATATGAGTTCTACAAAAAATATTTTAAATATCCCCATTGCTGCTAGCCTCACTCAACCAAAGCCTGTTGGAAATGCGCCTCCTACCAGGAGGACATGAGGCCTTTACAGTCACACTCTTCAAGAAAGGGGATAGGCTAGACTTAGCCAACTGGCACCCCATTTCTCTAACAAACACAGACACCAAAATTTTAACCAAAATCATGGCTAACCGTTTAGGGACTGTAGCATCTGCCACCATCTCCCCAGAACAATTCGGTTTCATCCCCAGAAGGTCAATTTGGGATAACGTGCACTCTGTGGCTAATGTGTGTCAGTCCACAGCCTCTGGGGCACTTGTATTCTTGAGCCAACAAAAGGCCTATGATAGAGTAAAAGGGAATACCTTAGGGCCTGCCTCCAACAATTCCGCCTACCTCTACCGCTTCATTAACTGGGTGATGCTGCTCACGGAATCTGCAACAATGGCAGTGCACGGCCCAGGTTTCCTATAGAAGTAGTCCATCCTCAAAGGGGCCTGCGACAAGGGGACCCCCTGAGCCCACTCTTATACAACTTCAGCCTTGACCCACTACTGCGAAATGTGAATGCCCAACTCACTGGGGTCCATGTGCCAGGCCAAACCCCAGTCAAGATGATGGCATTTGCAGATGATTGCGTGGTGGGGGTGTCTAATAACAAAGATGCACGCGCGCTTGAAGCCCTCATCCAGGAATATTCCCGGGTAAGCAACGCGGCACTGAACGCCTCCAAAACTGAAATCATCCTCCTTGGTCGGTTTCAGAACTGCTGGGCCCCAGCAAGTAGTTCCCAACCCAGCCCATCTGCTCGCCCACGTCCACGCCTTACTAACTCAAAACACACCCTCCACTGGTGCTCCCCTTTGTGCCATGACCTACCATAGGACTGGTACGCCATCTGGGCGTGTGGTTGGAGGCAGGTGGATACGCGTCAGCAGTAATGGAGTGCCATATACTGGACAACGTGACGAAGCGAATCGCCTCTCTCAGAGCCACCCTACTACCCTCACTGGCAGGGTTGTTCCTGCCAACTCTATGCTCCTATCCAAAGTCTGGTTCGGAGCCCACGCCATCCCCTTCTCCCCAAGCTTCTTCAAATCCCTGTATGCTTTGCTACAAGGTTGGCTTTGGTCAGGCCGCGCTCCACCAGTACGGCTAGAGGTCATGTTTGGTCCTCATCATCATGGTGGCATGCGCCTACTTGACTTCAAAGCCCATGCCGCCAAGATCCTGGGCACCTGGATTGCGGCCGTCACTGCTCCTACACTCCCATCCCAACACTGGTCCCGCGCGACCCGCTCCAACTTCTCCTGAGCCTTGGGCCTCAACAATCCCTCAAACCCCCAATCCCTGATGAAGTACCTCGCATCACACACATCAGCCACAGGTCCTCACGGGACTAAAACCCACTACAAACGAATCCTACTCTCCATGCGGAGCGCTGAGTGGAGAATTCGTATTAGCGGACATACAACCCAAAGAGGCCGCCCCTCTCCTCAGCTCACACAAGAGGTACAGGGGCTACCCATCCATGATGGCGTGATCCCCATTCGGCCCCATTTCCTATCCAGGGTGGACTACCTGGACATGATGGACAACCCTTACTCCATTGAGACCCAAAAAACTATCTGGAAATACGTACATCATCCTCTGTTTTAGCCTCAAGTCCGCTCCCATGTGTGGCACTGCCTGAGGCGGGTGTATCATACAGCTGAGCGCTCTAGTGCTTTACACTCATCCTGTGTCGTAATTGGCCAGTATGGAACGCTGTTCCACCACCTGGAGAAGTGCCCTACCTCTAAAGTGATATGGCGCGAAGTTTAACGTCTGCTGGGCCAGGATCAAACGCATCCCTTCAGTCCGTCAAGAGATATGTTTGCTCTATCAATGGCCTCCTCTCTTCCACCCTCCCTCCGTGCTTTGGTAGTTGCAATCGCCATGTGGATCATCCACAAGATTGTCTTAGATGCCATCGCAGGCTCCACCCCCACCCTCCCAGAAGCTGCCCACAGTTTCTGGTCTCATTTGGTGGACCACTTTCAAGCGTGGATGTTTGGATATCTCCCACCGCATCGCTGACAGCTGGTCTCCTCCTGGTTCCCAGTCTGGTTCATCAAATCAGACCCCTTCCTCCACACGTGCTCAAAAGTGGCTACGTCCCCTACACACGTTCCCTCCCCCTTCCCATAAGTGGCGTTCCCGCTGGCAACAAGAGATAGCATCGCTTCTCTGGGGTGCCTCCCCTGGTACTAAGTTTTGTCTCGTCTGAGTCATATTTGGAAGTGTCCATCCCATGGTCGGCCTTCCCCGCAATAAATTTAAAATTTAAAATTATGCTGAGTATCAAGGTTTTAAAACCAAGAATTATTTTCAGAATATTAACCAGAATGATTTCTCTAATGACTATGCGAGATTTAGGAGGATATGGCCAATTCTGGAAGAATGGCTCAATGACTGAATTTCTTAGTTTATTTGGTGATTGCGAGGTAAGCTCCTCAGTTTGGGTTAACCAAATCCATGCATTCTGCCAAGTTTGAAAAAGTTATGATCAAGTGGGGCAATTGATGGACCCAAATTGGTAAAAGGATTACTGAAAACTAGTAGCTGAGAATGATCAATTTGTATTAATTTAGTATATGTTGGCAGAACCTGACAATTATGTGTTTGAGGTGTCCAAGAATGTTTCCGGCGCCTCATAATCAATTCTCCCAAATTAGGTTCATAGACCACTGGCAACTAGTAGCTAAGGATGATCATTTATATTAATTTAATAAGTGTTTACAAAAACTGATGATCCTGAGTTTGAGGTGGCCAAGGTTGTTTCTGGTGCCTCATATTTTAATAATCAAATAATGCCTAAACAAAGAGATCCCCTGGATGATTAACTTCACTGAGTTGAAACGTGTGTCAGTGAGATGTTAAGATGTCCCAAGTTACCTGAGAAACCAAAGATATTTCTGGATCATTATAACTAATTTGAATTCATATTTAGTATATTTATATAGTAATTTATACAGCTCATTGGTGACTCAAGGCCAAGGATTAGCTGAAACTAATAATCAGTCTTTGGGAAGGATGTGACAAGAGGGTTGACGCCAGAGAAGTGAGTAAGTGCATTGGAAGGGTGAGAGAGTGGATGTCTGTAAGAATTAGTGATGAGCTGATAGATCAGCAGTGGGCGCAGTAGCCCTTTTGTAGATAGTATAAATACCTTGCGCTTCCCTTTCAATATACATCTCCCTTTGCCTAATCTACCTTTTTGTTAAATTTTATATTTATTTTACTGTTTGGGACTTAACTAGGGGATCCCTAAATGGTGTGGGTGATATGACAAGGGGTCATCTGGCGCTGCTGGCCTAAGCCTTAGGTAAAACGCCAAGGGCTGACCTGTCTTCATACTGGTTGGCCTGCCAACTAGCAGAGCCCACATTCAATTGACTGGCTATTATAAAGAGGGCGAAGACAGAAAATTCTAAAACTTAAAGGCATGCAGAGCCACCAAACAATGTGAATTCCACAGGCTAAGAATCCAGCTAATCCCAGCTCTGAATTTCTGGTGAATAACATACCAACCTGAGCTCAGCATCACCATCTGGTAATATTCAAGTGAGCATATCCTTCACCCCAAAATTACAACACTACACTGGAGAGTCACAAAGCGCCTGTTTTGCATTAGAGAGCACTCAAACACAGAGCACAGGATGTTCACGGTATGCAATGAAGAGATTTTATTGAACCACAGGTATTTTAATTGTAAAACAGTGATTAAAGATCTTGGAGGAAGCAGTGCACTTAGCATAGATACAAAACACCATAAATTTCAACTATTTCTCCAAAGGCTGGCTAATCCAGTTAGATTTAAAAAAACAAGACCACAACAAAGTAATTTATATTTCTAGCCCTATGGGAGATATAATGTAAAGGGGATACTGTTACTACAAGTCCTCAAGGGTCTGGACCAACTAGGGCCATTAAAAAACCGCTAGTTTTAAAACAAAAAATTTGGATACTAGTTGTTTGAAGATGCCATTCAATTGAGGCAATGTAGGAGAGTAGCATCGTGGGATCTTTCCCACATGTTTGAGAATCTGCGGTGCTCCAAAAATTTCTATGGAAACCCCATTTCCCTAAAGAAGCAGAGGTCCCCCATACAGTGACCCACAGCAAGGCGCGTCATCCAAGGCTGTGTGATTAACACCTGAGATCTAAATTTTTTAAATTTTTATTCAGGGAAGGCTGACTATGGGATAGACACTTCAAATAAACTCCTACAACAATACACCAAGAAAA